>CBVK0100097290.1:0-33346 GCA_900067695.1 Picea abies
GGTCTGCTGAGGAGCAAAAATAACCAGGTTTTAGCAAGCTTCAGAGGTATGTATCTGACTCTGTAAATTCCCTGGATATAATTTATATGTGTTTATCTGGTTTTTTACATAGTCTCTGAAATTATGCTTAAGTTGCAGGAATAATTCCACCAATAATGCCAACCACTAGATTCTCTCCAAGAGCACCAAAGCTAAAAGAACCAAAGACAGGCAAAGGCTCTTCTCCAGGGATCGTGAGGAAATTGGAGTACATCCCTACGCTGGAGCCTATCGTCAAGATAGCAACAAAGAAATTTTTCATCCATCCTCTGGCCTTTGGCGATACAGATTCAAGCACTGGGACTAATATGGTGATCCCACAGTGGGGGGGTCTCTTTAATAGGATCAACCAAGAAGAATACCCATAATATTTCTCACACAGCAATCCGGACGTAAGGATACTCAACGACCATGTGTTCTCGAACATTCGACCGTCGTATCTACACATGGTGGAAATAAGAACCCCCATTTTATCCTGCATAGAGGTCCTGAAGTGGCTCATCGACCACATAGACACACATAAATGTTTAATCAATGAAGGAAATGGTAGGTGTGTTGGATTTTTCCTCCTGATAGAAGTTCAGGAAGATTACAAGCTTAGAGACCCAGAGGAGCGGTTAAACACAGACATTGTGGTGAAGTTCTATGAACATCATGACACCAGCCGGGTGATGGCCTCATGGTGGATGGAGGACAAGAAGTTCACCAACTGGAGAACTATTTGGTATGGGATGGTTAACTTGAGAGAGCCATACGTCTATTTGATGGCTCTCATCTATCGGTTATACGGAGATAAATAGTGCTCCAAGTTTTCAGAAGCATGGATTCCTTTGGCATACACAATTGTGATCGTCAGGTGCAACTTCAACTGGGGAGAAATAATATCCAAGAAGATAAGAACCTGTGTGTAGCAGGTTCAGGCACCGAAGGAAGGGGAAGCACTAATTTTTTACATGGCTTCATACCTGCTCGATGTTACGTGTGCTAGGAACGTCTTTGTCGGTGTTGGAGCCGCCTTTTACAAGCAGTTGAAATATAATTATTGCAATCAAAAGTTTACCCCGAAATGCGAAATGGAAATAGCCATTATAGTCCTAAGTCATCATCACCTAACCATTAAGCAAGTCTATCACTTTTTATTACCTCATGCTTTCACACTTCGGGAGTTACAAGTCGCAAGGTTTCCAAACTCCAATATGCGAAGTCACGAAGAGGTTTCAAAAGTTCACCCAGGTTAGTGTCAAGGGTAAGTCACTTTAAACCCTAGTTAAGAACTGTTAGTGTTTTGCGACTCGACAATCGATCTTCCAAAAAACTATACCTTCGTAGCCCCAAGTCGCTAAGTCGCGATTTTTATTAATTAAGCATGGGTTAATTAAGAACTTAAGTCAGATCATGATTTTTTAACTAAATCGCACCATCACGATTTCGGGTATTTTGGTTTCCAAGACTAGGAACGAAATTATCCGAGACGGCGAACACCAAAAAGATATTTCGAGGATTGAAGGTACAAAGTTAAAGGAATTAACTAAATTAATTAATGCCTTAAAAGGACCTTTAACGTACGCAGTCTACAGATGAGATTTTTTAATGTTTCCGCATTTCTTTATTTTCAGAAATATTTTAAGCATTTATGGAATTAATTTGAATCTTGATGAGTTAATGAAAAATAAGATCTCGTTTCACGCCTAAATCTTTCCATTAAATGATTTGATCATTCTGTCAGCAAGGACTCACACAAACTTGAAAGATTAAAGCAAGGGAGTTTCTTTTATTTGTTCAATTTTATTTCTATTTTCACACAGAGTTGTTTTTCATCGAGATCTGAACACAGAGTTTTCTATCATGGCTCCATGAAAAGTGTCCAAGGTGGCTGCCGAGATTTCAGGTCAGGGCTCAGATGTTGTTTCCGATACTTCACCCCGAAGTATTTATACTATCAAAACCTGGACATACATCTCCGACATTCTTCATCCCGAATTGATGAATTGTTCAGATGGTTCCATCGATAATGAGAAGGATGATTTGGCCACCAAATACAAAATCGTCATTCAAGTAGAGATGCAAAAAATAGCAGCAAGGCCACATCTCCTTCCCTATTATGATATGATCATATGGGCTCTAGACCATGTGGATATCCTGACCAGGATTATCATCAATTAACAGAAGGTGACAGTTGGGACTTTTAGACCGGAACATTTGCAGGCAATGTATCAGCTGTCACCCACACCAAACTTTGCATACAATGCCGAGTTTCTGGAAGGTTTCAAGGAGAAGGAATGCGAGAAATATGGAAAAACCTTGCCCGAGATGATCAAGGATTGGGTTTTTCACCCCGCAAAATTCAGGGAAGATTCTAATGGTATTTATTCAATCTCCTCTTTAGAGTCGCCATTCAGGTATATAGCAATGATGGCTTGTAGGTTGTATGGGAGGGAGGACACCACACACGTTTTCCTCCTGTGGGTGCCTCTAATTTATACAATTGTTGAAGGTTGTTCTTTCGACTGGGACAAACTGTTGTCAGACAATCTAACCCATCGAATTACCGAATATCGAGCGCAAAAGGCGAGTGAGAAGACAGCCTCATTTTTCATGTCCACCTACGTCATGGACGTTATTTGTTTCATGATTCCTTTCCCTATAATGAGATGGAGTTGGACTCCGTCTAATATTGAGCCTATCCATGTCTATTACTCAAAACTTTGGGAGGATAAGGCCACAGAATTCATATATGAGATTTTCAATTGGGTAATGGTATCGATGAATGTCTCCATCTTCAGTAACCCATCGCCCAGGATTTCAGATAGCATTGCGGCCAACTTGAGTAGTGTGGTTGACTGGTATGTAGAAGTGAAATTTTCATACATCAAGGTTTTCGGTGCCTCTATTCCCCCATATGCTCTACCACTATTCATGCTGGATAAGTTGGTATGCCACGAAATCACCAAGCAAATCGTGCTCGGTGGCATAAGCAAAGAACTTAAAGTTTTTTCAAAGAAGGTATGGCCACCCTTCCCTATTCATTTTTATACATATTCTTTATTCGATTTCAGACACGCCAAATATGAGGCTATGGCCTTGGAGGAATTTAAATTGGTCAACATCAAGTTCAGGAAACATGACCCACATAAGGTCATGAGTAATCACATGGCGAGTTGTGGCCTGAAAAGATACGAACATGAGCACTCACCTCATGACAACATCTTTTGAGGTGTGAGATCCTATGTCGAGGTCCTAAACTAGATTCAAGCCATGTCGCTTGGGGATAGAGTCCATATTTTCAAGTTTCAGGAACACCGAAGGAGCTGCCTTTCCCCAGTTTTACTTGGTAAGAACCCACAGACCATAGATATACAGCAAACGAAAGCCAAGGACCCTAAGGATTTAGGTCTTGACTGGGAGGAAAATCAGGAAAAGACAAAAGAAACTGGGAACACAGAACAAGAAGCCGAGATCCCCAACCCAGAGGAAGGAAGCCTAGAAGCAGTTGCACTGGGTGAGTTAGTCCAGAACCAAGCAGAAGTACTCCCACAAGGGGTAAGTGTCACACCATTGCCTGCATCGAGCAATCCAGACACGATTGTTATCCCACAAAAACCATCCAAGGAAATTGATAGTCCCATCGCTTCTATCACTCCCCTACAGTTCACGAAGGGGACCCCTGACGTGGGATGGATTTTCGGCGAGGAAAAAACACCCATTTTTGTAGAAGAGTTTCCTCCGAACAAATTTTTCTTCAATAAGAAGAGAAAGGTTGTCCTGAAGCAAGAGCTTTACCGAGAAGCAGGCACAGTAGCCAAAAAATTTAAAATCCTAGTCGATGGGAAGGCCATGAAAAAGGAGGAATTCACCACTCAGATAGAAAGGATTTTGGGGGATTTTTCTATAGCCAACTAATATTCCGTTGGATCTCTAAAGGAGCAGTTAAAGCAGAAGAACCGCTTGATCAATAAATTGGAGGCTAACTTGGCTACAATAGAGGCAAATGCCAGAGATCAGGTGAACATAGGTTTGGAACAAGCTAGAGAAGCCGATCAAAAGGAAATCGAGCAACTCAGATATGATCTCGAGAAAACACATCAGTTGGCCTAGACCAGTCGAGCATAGGTAAGCTAGCAAGAAGAACTGATAAGGCAGTGACAGGTAAAGTTGAATTCTGTCGACAGTCAGGTTATAGATATCAGGACATTCAAATACCAATCCATTGAGGTCTGAAAAAGAGTGTCAGTAGCTCAGCAAGATTTAATTGCTAAAGTGGAAGCCATCCAGAATCATTGCCAGACCATTGACCAAGTGCTGGAAGACATTTCTTGGAGAGAAAGAGAAGTTGGGGCTGCTCGGGTCGCTTTCCAAGAAGCAGTTATAGCCATGATGAAAAATAAAGTGGCTAGTAGTTCCAGACTTTCCATCTCAGAGCAAAGAAGAGGAAATATCTTGCTAAAGGCGTGGGAGAATAGTATATAAGAAAACAGAGAACGAGCCAAAGAAATCAGAAACTCTTGTGAAGAAAATTCTGTCTTTATAGATGAAAGCTTGTTGGATCTCGATAGGGAAAGTGATGCTGGGACATTGGGCCAAATCAATACAACCAAGCACTTCCTCGATATCAAGGAAAATGAGGAAAGGGAGCAGGCTAAAATATCACAGATAAGCCAGATTGATATTGTCCAAGTCGATAAATGATTAATAAAACCAAGTGTACAGCTATGTTCTATCATCGTTGAAGACTGACAAGTAGGAGAAAGGTTGCCACAGCTAGCAAAGGATTGTTACACTGTTGAGCCAAACAACCAAACAGAGCCTTCAAAGTTGATAGCCCAATTAATCGAAAAGTGTGTCAATTGGATTGGGCAGACGAAAGAGTAGCTGTCTAGCGTCAAATGACGACAAGTGTTATTTTGTTCTATTTTTGGAGAAAGAAGAGTAAAGAAAGGAAGGTGCTCTGCCCACATGAAGAAGGAAAAAGACAAAGAAATGAAATGCTTAAAATTCCCATTTTGTAACCAAAAACTTCTGGAACGATTGAAATTTGAATGTTTAGAAGTTTGTATAAATAGGGGATTTTGAAGTGAGCACAAGGGGCTGGACCTTTTTTGGCCGATCGTAATAGAGACTTTTTCCTTTTAAAAATTAATACAAAGCAATCCGAAGATTCCTGATTCTGTGAAGACTGAGTTATGAGTTTTGTTTCCTCTGTTATCCTATATTAAATTTCATTTCGCATATATATTTCTGATGAATGCTTAGCCACAATTTAGTACAACCTCTACTGTGGTGACCAACTTTTTAGTCATCTAATTGTTTGCAGTTTTTCCTCTATATTGGCTATCAGCAAGTACAAGACCTGTGAACTTTTTAGATCTCTATATTTTATGCTTTGTCAGATTTCTTCTTGTCTTTTTCTTCTTCTATTTATAGGGTGATATTCTCCCTTTATAGGAGCCTCACATTGTCGACAGCTTAATGTTTTCTCACATTTCTTACACAATTCTTTAAAAAGTTAATTCAGTTATGGGAGAAGGCCTTTGGTTTGTTTTCTACTTTTAACATCAGATTCAGAAATTCTCTTTTATACGGTTAAAAAATTGAAGTAGCATCTTAAACCTTGAATCCTCTTTTCAATTTTTGTTTCTCCATGACTGTGCCCGTTGCAAGACAGCCCAACATTGAACCTGACCTATTGAATCAAACCAGCATCACTTTGAACCTTTTTGACACCATACTTAAAACTGCCATCACCCGGGTAGAACGCAAACGTTTATGGGCCGTAATTGAACGGGATATAAGCATCCAGGCACATTTGGAAGCAAGACAAAGACAACTTAGAAATCAGCTTTAGCTTCTTTTCCTGAAGGTTGATTCTTCCCCTTTTTATCTTTTACTCACTTTTGGATGCCTAGACCTTGTACTTTCTATCCTTAAGTACAGACTCTGGAACAACATCTTTCTAGCGTCGTTGCCGGGGAGGAAGTTACTAAATCTTTTCCGTGGGAGGAAGTTTCTACTCTTTGATAGTGAACAAAGAGTGGACACCTTCTAAAGGATTTTTTTTTATCATTCACTTGGTGACTCCATGTTTAAGTAAGCTAGCATCCGATCGAAGGAACACTAGACAAAACCCGGATGGTAAACAGACCATGCCCATTTCTGATCCTCTAACTTCACATGAATCCCCCGCTATAACCCTCAACCCAATTTTAGCTCTCCCTGAAGTTAAAAATGAAATTCTTCTGACAACCTCTGGCATAGATAAAGGTGAAAATCCCCCAGTAAATTTATCAGCAATCAATATCCTGTCGACCCTTCAGTTATATTTCTCGACCTCGCTGAATCTCGAAGAGTATACCATATACTCGGATTCCATGCCTGTGGGTTCCACTGATTACATCTCTTGCAAATCCGAGGAACCAAGTCCTCGCATCCCTTTTCACCCTTCTTCAGTTTTTTCATCTCTCGGAGGAGCTAAAGATTTGCTTTTAGTGTTCTAGAACCCTCTGTATAACACATTGTTTTCCTATCCAATACTACCGATGGCGGATGCTAGAGGGGGAGGTGGAGGGGTTTTAGGAGGAGGAGGTGGATGGGCTTCAGGAGGAGGAGGGGGGGGGCAAGGGCCACCCCCACCTCCTAGATTTTTCGCTAAAGTAGCTGCCAGATATGTGCCTCTGGTCTTGCATGTTCCTCTTCATGACCTTCCTGAAAACTACATGAAAAACTTACCTAAATTTATAGGGGAAGGGGACCTAACCATGGAAGAACATATAAATTTCTTTGATCAGTTCACAGATATCCTAGGTCTTGAACACGAAGATGTATATTCGAGTTTATTTGTTCAGACTTTCAAAGGACAGGTACGAACCTAGTTTCGAAGCCTACCTGCAGGTTTGATATTATCCTATGATTCCCTAGAAGACTCTTTTCTTAGACAGTGGAGCGAAAGAAAAGACCATTTGTATTATTTGACCGAGTTCGGGTCTTTAAAAAAAATAAAATCGAAAACTGTTATGGAATTCTTTCAAAGGTTTAACAAGTTATATAATAAGATCCCAGTCAAAGTTAAACCATCCCAACCTACAGCCAAAGTAACCTTTGCAGGAGCCTTCAAACCCGATTTCGCACTTCTTTTGAGAGAAAGGAGAGGGGATACCCTGACCCGAATGCAATATGATGCCATAGAGATCGAATCTAACATGATGGCTTCTGGAAAATTAAAAACAAAAGTGGAAACGAGAAACCGAGAAACCAAACATTTTAGGGAACAAGCAAGACCCTCGGGGCCTAATAGATCCTCAGATGATAAAATGAATGGCATGGCCAGGATAATTAAAGAGTTATCAAATAAGATTTCTAGAATGGAGCTAGATCAATCCAAGGCATATCCTTTCGTTAAGATGGAATTCAGAAGAAACCCCAACCCTCAAAATCAACAAAGACAGATTAAAAATGAAGACCAGAAAATTCAAACTCCTTTAAAAAATGAAAATTTTATAGGAGGAAACGACTTGCAAGATTTCGAGGATATGGAAGAAGACGTGACAAATTTAGGTGATGACTGCACATAGCCTTATTTAACTAAATAAGATTACGAGAAGTCCTTGGACACTCAGTAATCGTCAAATAAAGACGATGACATAAACAACACTGGTGTTTTCGTCTATTAGGATGTGACTGATTCTATAATGGTTGAGGTCCAACCTAAATACAACCTGAGGCCTAGAAACAAACCCGCATCGACTCCTCAAACCAAGAAAATTATCCCAAGAGGTGAAATATATGAGCCCACCCCAAAAGAGACCGAGATACCTAAAAGAAAAATAAAAGGGATAGATTCGTATAATCTCAAAGTAATGGAGGTTGAGACCCAAGCAAAAGAAACTAAGACAGCTCAAACACATATACCGATAAATAAACTCACGGGAAATAAATCAGCACAGACAAATAAATTAGAAAAGAAGGAGTCTGAGGTTTCAACCAGAGAAATGGAAAAAGGTAGTGGAGGGTTCAGCCTTGAAAATGACATAAATAAGATCAAAATACCAATCCCTCTGGTTGAATTAGCAAAGAATCCTATGTATCGAAATCAGATAACCAAAATGATAGGTTTTTCGGATCCAGAAAGTCACTCTGACGTGATAAACTTGGAAGATGATATACCCAATATCACTTTTGGTCCACATTTCAAGGGTGCCAGAGACACCATCGCTCCCTTCTATATTACCCTAAATGTGCATGATCGACTGTTGCATAACTGCATGCTAGATTCTGGAGCCTCACATAATGTGATGTCCAAGTCTATTATGGACAGACTAGGCCTCGAGATCACCAGGCCTTATGGAGACCTCTACTCTTTCGATTCAAGGAGAGTTAAGTGCATGGGTATGATAAAAGACTTAGTAGTCACCCTTTCACAGGTTCTGGTGAAAAGCATCCTAATGGATGAAGTTATCACCGATATACCTCTAAAGTATGGCTTTCTACTATCTAGGTCATGGGGAGCCAAACTTGGGGGGTCTCTTCAACTAGACATGACCTACCTCATGATTCCTGTGTTTGGTGGACAATTTACTCGGCTATATAGGGAAACGAGGCTTGCATACACAGTGAGCGACCCACAAAATCCTAACAATTATCTTGGTTATGTTGCTAATCAAGATCTAGGGAATTGTATTTTGTCTTTTGATGATGGTGTAAATGGTTGTACAGAAGGAAATTACATAAATGAAAATGGATCAAGAAAGATAGACGAAAATATGTATAGCACTGGAATTTGGAAAATGTTTTTTGACGGTGCCTTGTCATATGAAGGATCAGGTGCAGGAGTATTGTTTGTATCACCTGCGAATGAATTTGTTATTCCTTTCTCTTACAGGCTTCAGTGGGATATATACTACACCAATAACGTATGTGCGTATGAGGCTCTAGTATTAGGGTTGGAAGCTCCCAAGAAATTGAACATAAATAACTCGTAAGTATAAGGAGACGCAAATTTGATAGTGAAATAGATAAATTGGCAATACCAGGCCAAACAACCAAGATTAAGATCTTACAGGAATTGCGCCTAGGATTTAATAGAAAATTTATTCTCATCAGTAAACGTTCATTTCATCCCACGTTTTGAAAACTTGCAAGCTGATTCATTAGCCAAAGTAGCCTCAACGTTCATCCCCCCTATAGCTTTCAAACTAACGTACCACGTAGAAGTGAGAAATAGACCTTCCATACCAAACAACATCCAACACTGGCAAGTGTTTGAAGATGACGAACAAATTAGGAAGTTCCTCGAGATGGTGGATGACTTCGCCAAAACTCACGTTGACCAAGAAAACCAAAACGACCACACATGGATCATGCAAGAGGGAGAGGATCCTCATGAGTTCCAGGAAAAGATTGCTAATCATCGCATGTTGTTTTTAAAGAAAAATCAGATTCCAAAGGGACTAATCCCTCTGGAGAGACTGTTCGACCAAAATGATATGCCCTTAAAATCTGATTAGCAACCCCAACCAGAAGAGGTTGAAGACTAGGACATAGGGACCGAAGAGGGGCATAGGATAGTAAAAATATCAAGGTACCTTCCTCCCGAGGTAAAAAGCAAGTATAAAGACTTACTCGAGCGGTATAAAGACGTTTCGCTTGGTCATACAAAGTGCTGAGAATCTCTGACACCACTGTGATTGAACACAAGATACCCCTAAAACCTTGTGTCAAACCTTTTAGACAAAAAATCAGACAAATCAATCCTATTTTATTGCTCGTGGTCGAAAGGGAAGTCAAAAAACTCCTGGACTCAAAAATAATCGTACCACTGAGATACTTCGACTAGGTAGAAAACCTGGTCCCGGTTAGAAAGAAAAGTGGGGAGATCAGGCTATGTGTTGATTTTAGAAATCTAAATAAGTCCTCCCTCAAAGACAATTACCCTCTACCCAAAATGGATCAAATTTTAGAAAAAGTAGTTGGGGAAAATAGGATGTTGATGATTAATGGGTTTTCCAGGTACAATCAAATTGTTGTCAACGAACACAATAAAGAAAAAAAAGCGTTCACCACCCCTTGGGGTACATTTATGTATGACAAGATGCCTTTTGGTTTAATGAATGCAGGTGCTACTTTCCAACGTGCTATGGATATCGCTTTCATCGGTGAAAGGGACAAATTTGTGGTTATCTATCTTGATGATCTAACCATTTTTTCTAAATCTGATGAAGATCATCTGATACATCTCAAGCAGACGTTTGAGAAATGTCGCAGGTTTGGTTTGTCCTTAAACCCCAAAAAGTCTCACTTTGCTATGCAAGAAGTTAAACTCTTAGGCCATATTGTGTCTCGAGATGGAATTAAAATTGATCCTAAGAGGGTTGAAGCTATAGACACCATAAATATCCCTAGAAATGTAAAATATATTCAGTCATTCTTAGGAAAAATAAATTTTTTGAGGAGATTTATCCCAAACTTTGTTGAAATCGTGAAGTTGATCATAGATATGCTAAAGAAGAACAACGAAGTGAAATGGACAGAAGAAGCCAAAGCATCGTTTGCACGAATAAAGAAGGTAATAAGCGAGACGCTTGTACTGGCAAGCCCTGATTATCTAAAAGATTTTCTTATTTTCTCATTCACATCTGAACACACACTTGTCACGGTACTCCTCCAGAAAAATGAAGAAGGTTTTGAGCAACCAATAGCCTTTTTTAGCAAAATTCTTAGAGATGTTGAACTCAGATACGATATAATAGGAAAGCAAGCATATGTTATGGTGAAAGCCTTAAAAGCTTTAAGAACCTACATGCTACATTCCAAGGTAATTGCATATGTACACACCAATTCCGTAAAAGACATTTTGGTTTAGTCCGACAGTGATGGGAAAAAGGGATGGTGGCTTGCTAAAAATCAAGAATTTGATCTGGAGATAAAACCGACGAGACTAGTAAAAGGACAAGGTTTGGCTAAGCTCTTAGCTGAATAAAATTTCAAAGCCCTCAGAATAAATGACCTACTGGTATGTGAAGAGTGTGTGGACATGAACGAGCTTGATGAACAAATAACTGCAATCAGAATCGAAGAGAAGTTTGCCCCATCATATTGGTATAAAGACATAGTGTCCTACCTGTTGACCTTGAAATGCCCGAGCGACTTATCCCCATCTAAAGCTAGGATGTTGAAGTTGCATGTTGTGAGCTATTGTATATCCAAAAACCAATTGTATTGGAAGGAACCACTAGGCCTCATGTTGGTTTGTTTGATTGAATTAGAAAAAGAGAAGGTCATAAATGAATTTCACGAAGGAGTGTGCGGAGGACATCACGCCTGGAGTGAAACGGATTATAAGATCTTGAGGGCAGGATATTATTGTCCCAAACTATTCTTAGACTTCAGCACCAAAGTCAGAGCCTATAACCCTCGTCAATTGTTTGCAGGCAAGCACAAACTCCCAGCGCTACCGTTGGTTCCAGTCAAAACAGAAGCCCCTTTTCAACAATGGGGACTAGATTTTATAGGCGAAATTAACCCTCATTCTAGCGCTCAACATAAATGGATCCTAACTGCTACAGATTATTTCACCAAATGGGTGGAGGCTATTCCAACTATAAAGGCAACGGATTCGGTGGTAATGGATTTCCTAGAAGATGTAATAGCCAAATAAATTAAACATCCATTAATTCTACAACATAGCAGTAAAATTCAAAAAATTCTTTAATTGAGCACATTAGCATATAAATTTATCAACAAATAATAAAATTTTATAGTGAAATAAAATAAATACACTATTTAACATACTTGGGTCTGATGCTAACCCTCTGTTTTCTGCTTGCCTGGTTGACCGTTGTTGAACTATGTAAACACTGCCCAAACCTTGTTCCACCCTACCAACTAGGTCAACTTCCTAGCTCCAGGATATCATATGGATATCCTGGCCCTCGTGCCCAAAACCTCCAGCAAACCAGTGCCCCTGTACTAAACCTTCCCACTCCCGAACTCAACTCCCCTCTCTGCAAATCCCCGAGAGCCCCCAAAATCTCTCGTCGAATGATAATGCCCTTCGTAAACCTCCTCCATCTCCATATCCTTCCTTCACCACACTCTCCCGTCATTTAATTCCTTACCTACTCCTAGTTAATGCCCCTTATCCTTTCCTTTATTATTTTATCCTCTCGTAATTAATATGTTATCCCTTTCCATGTACATAACCTTTTTAATTCAAACAATATAACTTATTAATCTTTTAAATTTAATACTCATGTTATTAAATGTAATAGGTAGTTAATTAATTAATTAATCAATCAAAATTATAACCTTTAATTAATTAATAAATACTTAATTAATATCATTAGATCAATCTTTGTTTAGTTATTAACATGGTAGGAAAAATTAATTACCTAATAAATCTTTTACTTAATAATCCCTAAGTATATATTCTACTAGGGTTGTTCCATACACCCACCCTTCAGGAAACTTCGCCCCGAAGTTAAGGTGTCTTATGGTACAAAGGAAAAGAAACCTGGTTCAGACATTCATAACAAGTAACCGACATTATCAGTAAGTAAGTCAAGAAAACTCATACATATTAGTGTATATGTACAAGAAATGCATGCGTAGCTAGTACATACAAGTCTCGTGCATGTACTAATAATCAAAACTATCATCCTTTAATAATTTATGTATGCATCCAATCCATTCAGCAAGACTAGTCTTTTATAAAAGACAACAACCAATCAATTGTTTGAGAAATCCTTTAATTACTATTATCCGGTTCAACAATTCTATTTTAAACCACTGTGGTTTAGTTACGTAATAATGAATATTCATATATACACATTTCTCTTTTTATTTTTTTGAAGGAAAACATTAAATTTCACCACAAGACAGATCTCCATACCGTCTCAACTATTACTACTCATCCTTCCTCCCTAACCTACTTCCATCTCCATTCCTATCCTTCCTCTGCTAGACTATCTTGGAGCGTCAACTATATTGACCTAACTCCAAATAGAAACCGTAAGTGGAACTGTCGCTATCTCGACCAAGCTTCCCTAGCAAGCATCTGATAGCCATCATCACACATCTTAGGGAGCGTGAACTAACACCGTCCTCCCATGACTTCAGGTTTTAGAGGATACACAGTGGGAAATGCCTCCACCCCTCCTAATCATAACTAGGGTCCACACCCTATAATGGAGGATACACGGTGGGAAATGCATCCACCCCTCCTAACAGGACTAGGTTCCACACCCTATAATGGAATACACAGTGGCACCGTGTTGCTAGAGGTTTTGTCATCGTTTATTCGGTTTTGGGCAGTGTCATCACCTGAAATCATGCACTGGTCCACATATTATAGCAATGCATCCAAACCAATATAAATTTCACATACAATATTCATACCATAATGTTTCTCGGTTAGTGGTCCCGATATCCACTTTCATCATCATTATCCCTTGGCTATTTCATAGCCCTTAACCTGCAGATTAGTCTGTAACACAAACTCATAAATTTCTATGCATTATCATCATGTAATTGCATACTATCATCATTTCAATTTGGTATCCCTGTACCAATAAATTAACATCAAAGTTTTCTAATTAGAAATAGATCTCATAATATCCCATAATTCAATTTTGACATCTATTCATAAGATTATCATTTACCCAAAATAGATTGCATCATATCCAACATCATCCTAATAGCATTTAAACATTCATTAAATTCACATTCTCACAATATGTCGCATCATATACATCATCATCAATAACATTTAAACATTCGTAAAATTTACATTCACGTAGTAGATCACATCATATACATCATCATCAACAAAATTTAAACATTCGTAAAATTTACATTCACGTAGTAGATCGCATCATATACATCTTCATCAACAACATTTAAACATTCACAAAAGTTCATAAATTTTAAAGTTTAAGTGTATCACTTAATAGTTTCACTGTGACTAGAAAATAAAGTATATAGGCCTCAGGTAATCCTGGCTATCTAAGTCAAAAGGTGGTTTTACATACACCCAACCTTCGAGAAACATGTTCTCGAGGTGGTCAAAAAAGTGAAGGATAGTCTCGTCATAATGTCTCAACATCTTCCCAAGTAGCAGATCCTGGACTATACTTGTCCCACTGAACCTTAACTTGGTCTACTAGACAGTTCCTGAGCTGTCAGACCCTATGGTCCAATATGTGTAACGGTTCTACTGTGAGGGTTCCCATGTCTGATACCTGCAATTCCTTCCAATTTAGTTTATGTGATTCATCAGCAACATAATGACGTAAAACAGATACATGAAATACATTATGAGTTTTATGCAAGTGGGGTGGCAGTACGAGATGATAGGCAACGGGTCCAATTTTCTCTTGGATCCTGAATGGTCCTATAAACCGAGGTGACAACTTTGTCACCTTCTCGAACCATATGGTACTCTTATTAGGCCTGATACAAATGAAAACCTGGTCTCCCACTTCATAACTTTGGTCGGTCCTGTGTGCATCCACATAGCTTTTCTACCTATCTTGTGCTTCCTTTAGTCTCTGCCTAATCTGAATCACCTGTTCCTCCATTTCTTGAATCAATTCTGGCCCAACTGTTACTCGGTCTTTTAGTCTATTCCAACTCAATGGCATTCTGCATGGCCTCCCATACAAAGCTTCGTAGGCTGGCATTCCGATGGAGCTATGATAACTGTTATTGTAGGAAAACTCTACCAAAGGTAGGTACTTCTCCCACTGGGTTTCATTATCCATTACATACATCCTAAGCATGTCTTCCATGACTTGATTTACTCTCTCAGTTTTCCCATCTGTTTCAGGATGATAAGTTGTGCTTAAGTTCAATTGAGTCCCCAACGCTAACTGTAAACTTGTCCAAAACCTAGAAGTGAATTTGGAGTCCCTATCTGAAATAATCTTTTTATGTATCTCGTGCAAATGGATAACCTCGCTTAAAAACACGTGTGCCACATCAGTGACATCATAAGTGTCTCTAACCGGAATAAAATGAGCGCTCTTGGTTAACTTATCCACTATCACAAGAATGGCATTGTGTCTATGAGATGTGAGTGGAAACCCCACAATAAAATCCATAGAGATGACTTCCCACTTGGACATAGGGACATCATGTGGTTGTAGGAGACCTGCCGGGTGATGGTGGTCGGCTTTCACTTGTTGACACTCTAGGCATTTGGCGATGAAATGGACTACATCGTGCTTCATGCCTACCCAGAAGAAGAGCTTCCTCATATCTCCGTACATCTTCTTCACACCCGAATAAGCACAATAAAGTGCTCTATGGGCTTCCTTCAGTATGATGCTTCGAATATCCCCATTCTCAGGGATGTACATCCTTCCTCGATATCTTAACAGTCCATCTGTTTCCAGCCTATATCCTTCATACTTTGGGTCTAACTGCCTCCCGCTCTGGAGGTTTGAAGTAACCTTTAAATACCAACTATCTCCTGGGAGTTGTGTCAACACATGTTCCCTCAGATTGACCTTTAAGGTTACCAAGGAGAAGATACATGGTCTCCTACTCAAGGCATCTGCGACCACATTTTCCTTTCCCTTGATGTACGATATACCAAAATTGTACTCACTCATAAACTCACTCCATCGCCTTTGCCTGGCATTCAGATCTCTTTGAGTGAAGAGATGTTTTAAACTTTGATGGTCCGTTTTGAGCTCAAAGTTTCGCCCCACAAGATAGTGCCTCCAAATTTTCAGAGCTAGCATTACAGCTACCAACTCTAAATCATGAGTCACGTATAACTCTTCGTGCTTATTCAACTTCCTTAACTCATAGGCTATCACTCCTCCATCATGCATTAGCACGGCTTCCAACCCTTGCTTCGAGGCATCTGTGCAGACTATGAAGTCCTTTTCCATATTCGGCACTCGTAGAATTGGCGCACTAGTTAGTAACCTCTTAAGCTCAATGAATGCACTATCACATTCTTCTGTCCAATCATACCTAACCCCCTTGCATTTCAAAGTGGTGATGGGTTTCACTATTTTTTAGAATCCTTCCACAAATATCTGGTAATAACCTACTAGTCCCATGAAGCTTCTCACCTTGTGGGCATTTTTCGGCACTGGCCACTCCATAATGGCCTTTACCTTTTCTGGGTCCACAGAGATTCCTTCACTGGAAATGATATGACCTAAATAGTGGATCTCTTTCTGGAAGAAGGAACACTTCGACAGCTTCCCATACAATTTGTTCTCTCTAAGGCAGGACAACACTATTCGCAAGTGTTCCTCATGTTCTCTTTCATTCTTGGAATAGATGAGGATGTCATCTAAAAATACTTGTACAAAATGATCTAAGTACTTCCAGAATACATTGTTCATGAGGCTCATGAATACTACTGGCACATTGGTCAATCCGAAAGGTACTACAACAAACTTGTAATGTCCAAACCGAGTTTGAAAGGCAGTTTTTTGGATATCACCTTCCTTAATCCTTAATTGATGATACCCTGATCGCAAATCAATCTTTGAGAATACCGCTACTCCTTTCATCTGATCGAAGAGGTCATCTATTCACAGCATCGGGTACCTATTTTTCACTGTAGCATGGTTCAAGTCCCTGTAGTTTATACACAGTCGTAAGGATCCATCCTTCTTCTTTACAAAAATTATCGGTGCACCCCAAGGTGAGACACTGGGCCTTATTAGCCCTAAGTCCAATAACTCTTTCAACTGCATTTGCAACTCACAAAGTTCTGGCGCTATCATCTGATACGGAGTTTTTGAAATTGGTTCTGCACCAGGTTTTAGCTCAATAGTAAAATCAAGCTCCCTCTCAGGTGCTAACCCTTGTAACTTGTTCAGAAAAACATCCTGAAATTTTGATAATACCGGGTACTGATCCAATGAGGGTCCCTTCCTTTCATTCATTTCTTCCACTACATAAATTCGACACCCTTGCCTCAAGCATCGCTTAACCTTCATAGTTGATATAAAGCGTAACGACACTTTTCTCTGTACACCCTGGATCTCTACTGGTCTTCCTTCATCATCGACACAAAGCACCCTCTTTGTGAAACAATCTACCAAAGCTCAATGAGATGCTAACCAATCCATTCCAATGATTAGGTCATATGCCTCGAGAGCAGTGACATATACCTTCAACCTGGTAGTACACACTCCCAGGTCTACTATACAATTATCGACACTAGGTCCTACTGCTTGTTTTTCCCCTGAAGCCATCTCAACTTGTTTAAAGTCATCATGCTCATAGGATTCCAACCCACTCTTTTCTAATGCAGATGGTGAAATGAAACTATATTTTGCACCAGAATCAAACAAAATCTTAACATTGATATGATTTATCGTACCTGATGACTCCACCACCATGGATTGATGTTCGGCCTGGCGATTATTAACCGCTGCATAAATCTGGTGGCTGCTACTTGCTCTCCCCATTGGTGCCTTTCCTTCTCTATGCACGAACCCTGATTGTAACTCTGGGCAATCGTGCTGGTAATGGGGTCCTCCGCACCCCCAATAGGTAACATGAGATTGAACCTATGCATTGTTATGTGACTGTCTCTGAAATGAGTTCCTTCCCTTGGAACCCCTACCCCTGCTAGTTGTTCCCTGAGATGGTCGTGGACCTGTCTGCACCATTGGTGATGAATGAGATGCTGCACTTGCTGCCATTGAAATCCCTGCAACTACTGTCCTTGGCATGATTTTGTTACCATATGGTGGTGGCCTTGAGCCCCCTCCCCTAGGAAATGTCCTCGGGACCTTTCCTACGAATCCAGGGCGATGCGGAAATGTCGGTCTTGTGCCCCCAATTAAGTTCATGTGTTCTTCCGCATAACGCGTATTTTCCACCGCCTCTGCTACTAAAGATGGTTTCCACATCTGCACCATAGCTCTTATCTTAGGGTTCAATCCATAGATGAAGCGCTCTGCCTGTCATTGGTCATTATCCATATACGAAACATATTTGACCAGTTCCATAAATCTGATCTCATATTCTTCTACAGTTATGTTTCCCTATACTAAGGCATGAAATGCCCCTACCTATTGTTCCTCGTAGTATGCTGGTAGATATTTCCTTCGGAACCTCTCCTCAAAAAATTCCCAAGACACTGTGTCTGGGGTAAGGTGCAGTTGTCTTTCCAGGTTGCCCCACCAGTTCAAGGCACTGTCTCTTAACTGAAAAATGGTGATCTTTGCCTTTGAGTTGGACGCATAGTCCCTTAAGGCAAAACACTTGGTCATGCCTTCCAACCAGGCTTCCGCGCGTTCACTGGCACGACCCCGGCAAACTCTGAAAGTTTGATCTTTTGCAATTCATGCGTGATGTCTTCGGGTGGAGGTCCTCCCCCTGAATCCCTTGACGCTTTTGGATTACCCATTCCAGACGGTGGGGGTTCCACTTCAGTCCCAGCCGATTGTCTCCCCTTTAATGTCTCATTAATGGCTTCCAACGAGCGCAGTATGAGGGCTAGTTAGGGCGATGGTGGTGGTGGCACTGGCAGTGTTGGCGGTGCTTGCGACGACACTCCCCTGCCTCGACTCCCTCGGGTCCTGACCATCCTGTATGCTTTAACCTGCATCACCCCAAAGTTGTCAGGGTGAGTTCAAGGACGTTTCAAATTGGTGCTACTTAAACTTAGAAACAGGATTAGGCATAAGTTTTCTTTACTTGTCTATAAACAGACATTACTCCATTAGGGGGTTGGCTAGGTTAGGGTTAGGATTAAGCGTCTAAGCTTGATTTCTTCATCCCTATGAAAAAATTATTGGTTCCCTTGCCCTGTAGATATGCTAGCCTTGCACCATACTCGCCACTTGCTATGCTTACTCTCCTAGTGCATATTCCACCTCCTCCCCACTATTCCTAGTCTAAGCCCTTTTAACTTTTCACTTATAACTTGATTAAAGTGACTTCCAACCTTATGTTTATTAATTTACACCAAAAGGCGTACATCTATTGACAATGGGCACAATTGATGATCTTTTAATCTTATTTAACCTTAAACCCTTAACTGATGGCTATGCATTGAAGATGTTGGCATATTCTTAGTTGTCCTCCAAAATCAATGGGTCAGATTTATTGTTCATAACTTTCTTGCATTTATCAAGGCATCTGTTTACATGTTTACTTTTTAACATTTACCTAATCACATTAAAAAAAATTGTTGTAAGGATATATAATTACCACGTTTAAATGATTAAATAGGATTAAATCATGGCATCTAAATAATTGTCCACAACTATCAGCCACATTTCGATGTTCACTAGTGCTATGTACCTTTCGGTGTTAACCAACCGCCAGCCACTTTGCGGCTGTGCTAGTTTATTAAAAACTAATAATCTAGACTAAACTTAAACCTAAGCTTCAATCGCCTTAATCAACACTTCAATTTATTCCCGAAAAGTAATATTATTATTAGTGTTAATTAATTAGTCACTAATTTACTTAATCCTTCCTATTAATTTAATTATTTTTATTTTTATTTTTTTCTCCAAGGCATATACATGGTGCGTTGGTGTTTGGTTGTTCCTTAAGGATTAGGTAGTGGGTGGTCATGGGTTCTAAACCCATCTGCTCTGGAAAAATTTTAATCTAACCCAAATTTAATCTAATATCTAACATCATTAATTAACTTTAATGTAAATTAACTTTACACTAAATAAAACAATTAATTTAAAATTATTATTACACTAATTTAACCTAAATTAACTTTAATTTAATTTAAACTAACTTGACCTAAATTTTATATATATATATATATATATATATATATTACACTAAATTATTTTTACACTTAAAATAATACAAAAAATAAACGAACACACATAAAAAAAAAATATAAAAATTTTAGTAAACAAAAACATAAAAAAAAATCAAAATAATTTAAAAAAAAGAGTGTGGGCACACATGGATTCCACGTGCTCACCTTGCTCTTCATACCTAACCCTAAAACCCTACACCTGCCAGCTCTTCGAACTCTACGCGTCCTTCCTCTGCCGCCTCCTTCTCATCCACCAAGACCTTCCTCGCTCAGCCAGTGTAGCGTTGAGCTTTTCTTTTTGGACGTTTAACCTCAGAAATGCAGGGAATGGTGTTCGAGCGGTTGGTTCTCAGTCTCTTGATTTGCAGTTGCAGGCTCTTTCTTTTGTTGTAATAGCCAACTCCTTAAAGAAGAAAAAGAGGTCTCTTCGTTGTATGCTATTTTCCACTTCCTGACTGGAGGGTTTTGGCAGGATCACCATCAAAGCATTGAATCAGCGATGGATCAGAATAGCAAAAGAATTGTCATGGCACTACAGAGTGGGTTAAAGAGTGAGCTGACATGGGCCTTAAATACTCTTACAGTGTTGTCCTTCAAAGAAAAGGAGGATCTTCGAAAAGGTGCTACTCCTCTTGCAAAGCTACCTGGAGTTTTGGATGCCCTTTTACAAGTTGTGTGTACCATACTTCCAAGAATCCTGTTTAATTAACCCGGGCGAGTTTGTGGAAAATATGGAAAAAATTCTATCCGTTGAATGTACATGGCAGAAGTGATAATTATATCTCAAATATTTTCCTCCTGGTATCTATCTGATTTTCTTCTTAATCTAAGGTATTCGAGATTTAGTCTGAGTCCAGGTGTCTATGTTCGATAGAGGCTTGACTAGATTGGATAATTGGATGCAACGTGAAAATTCAAGGGAAGCTGGACTGAATTGGATAATTGGCTGGATAATTGGCTCAATGATAAATTTTGACTGGATTTGCTTCGACATATTGAGCGTCCATGTTCGATAGATGCTTGAATCATTTGTTGCAACAAACAAACAAACGATCACTTCTCTTTTAAAAGTTCGGTTGTCTTCTATAAGCTGCCAGAACAGAGCCCAAACAGGTTGGAAGAACTTGGTGGAGGATGGAAGGAAGTCTAATCTCTGATATTATTCGAAACCCTCATGTTTGAATGAATCCGAGCCATTGGAAACCCGGAGACTAAGTTCTTTTGGGGCAGTACATTGTATCATCCTGAGGACTTGCCCTCCAATTATGGGGGGTTCAGAGAGGGCAAGGGATGTCGCCCGGGAGGCCCAGTGGCAAGCAGACGAGAAGCTTAGAGTGACCATGGAATATTTTAATTTCAGTAAGCTCGGGTACACTGGGACTCCGGAGAGCGGCTCCATGCTATTGTGTTCTTTTCCCTTGAAATTTAATGCCCCGGGACTCGAAGAGGCATATTGGAAGAAATGTTGTGCAAATTCGAGTAAGGACTACGTCTCGGTTGCGTGCTTGATCGTTTGCATGTTGCTTCCCACTACAAGATTGTCTTGGCATTGGCTTAGTGAGATGGTATGCTTTCTTTAGATGTTCTCTAATTCAGTGCATAACATTGTTGTGGTTAGAAGATGACTCTATTATAAGGAAAATTTACTTGTGATAAAAAATTCTCCCAATTTTTTTAAGCGAAATGTGTATTTAGATTTGATCAGCGCTGTATAATCCTAGCCGGAGGCAAATCATTAACTGAGAACAAGTAAGCAGATATTTATGCACAACAGTTCCAATTTTACTTATGATGTTAAGTTTACTTAATTGTATGTTCATTATCTTCTCTATGTAATGCATGTTTGTTGGTGAATTAACTATCTTATGGTAGATTTTGCATTAATGTGTCTCCTACTGAACTTCATTTTGCATGCTTTGCTATATTTTTTAGGGCAAAGGACATACTTCATGACCATATGGGAAGAATCAGTAAATGAGCCTGAAAATAGTGAATCTGGCATGATATACTCTAAAAATGGATGAGATTAATGGCCAAAATCCTACATGCGATGGTCAGTCTGATTTCTCTCTGGGTCACACTATTGGAAGGGTTATGCTTATTGTACTTAAAAGGGAAAGGCAAATGCATGTATGTTGTATTTTTTTTTTTGCGTCAAAATACATGTAATTTTTTATTGGAAGAACCTTGTTCTGACCTTCAAAATAAAAATCTATATTAGAATATGTTTCTATACATATATTTAAGAAATTGTGAACAATGTATAAAAATTTACAGTAAAATTACTTGTAGATTGAGAAACGAAGTGTGTTGTAAGTTTTTATCTATCATATGTTTTTTTTTTCTTAAAGTGCAGGATAGGGTGTCAAATTTTAAGCATGATGCTCACGAATAAGTAAGCATAACCCCTGACCTGGTCTGTTTCTCACCATCCATTCACAGAGTCTTCTGAGCAGCTTACGCAGAGAATGACTTAAGGAATGGATGGAATTTAACATTGTAACAACCCTAGTTGCTTGTTTTACTTTAGTAAATTCGTTTTTTACATTTTCAATATGTATTTCATTCATATATATTTAGATTTGTTTATATATAATCACAATAATAATGTGTTTGGTTTGCAGGTTAGGCGGAGCTGGAGTTGGAGCTAGGAATTTGGCCCTTAAGGCCCTAGATTGTGAACGAGGAGCTCTGATAACATGTGTAATAGCCAAATAAATTAAACATCCATTAATTCTACAACATAGTAGTAAAATTCAAAAATTTCTTTTATTGAGCACATTCGCATATAAATTTATCAACAAATAATAAAATTTTATAGCGAAATAAAATAAATACACTATTTAACATACCTAGGTCTGATGCTAACCCTTTGTTTTCTACTTGCCTGGTTGACCGTTGCTGAACTGTGTAAACACTACACAAACCTTGTTCCACCCTACCAACTAGGTCAACTTCCTAGCTCCAGGATATCAAATGGATATCCTAGCCCCCGTGCCCAAAACCTCCAGCAAACCAGTGCCCCTGTACTGAACCTTCCCACTCCCGAACTCAACTCCCCTCTCTGCAAAACCCTGAGAGCCCCCAAAATCTCTCGTCGAATGATAATTCTCTTCGTAAACCTCCTCCGTCTCCATATCCTTCCTTCACCGCCCTCTCCCATCATTTACTTCCTTACCTACTCCTAGTTAATGCCCCTTATCTTTTCCTTTATTATTTTATCCTCTTGTAATTAATATGTTATCCCTTTTCGTGTACGTAACCTTTTTAATTTAAACAATATAACTTATTAATCTTTTAAATTTAATACTCATGTTATTAAATGTAATAGGTAGTTAATTAATTAATTAATTAATCAAAATTATAACCTTTAATTAATTAATAAATACTTAATTAATATCATTAGATCAATCTTTGTTTAGTTATTAACATGGTAGGCAAAACTAATTACCTAATAAATCTTTTACTTAATAATCCCTAAGTATATATTCTACTAGGGCTGTTACAGAAGAGAACATTTTGTCTAGATTCGGCTGCCCCCGAAAGATAGTCACAGATAACGCCCAGGCATTTAAATCTATGGCTATGGTCATCTTTTGCCAAAAGTATAATATAGTGCTCGGTCATTCCATGGCATATTACCCCTAAGGAAATTTGCTAGCCGAGTCTTCAAACAAGAGTCTAATCACTATAATTAAGAAAGTGTTGAGCGAAAACAAAAAATCTTAGCATGTGAATTTGAAATATGCTTTGTGGGTGAATCGGATAGGTACAAAAAGTCTATCGACACTTATCCTTTCCAAATGGTATATGGGACTGACATAGTATTACCTATAAATCTAGTTCTTCCCGTAATGAAACTTTGGCAAGATGAGAAAGAAGAACCAAATCATGTCACAAGAAGAATAAACCAGCTAATTGAAGTCCAACAGCATAGGGCCGAAGTGGACGAAAGGCTTCAAAAATACCAGGACAACATGAAAGAGTTATTTGATCGTAAGGCCAAGGACAGAGAATTTCTCCTTGGCGATTTGGTTTTGAAATGGGATGCTAGGAAGGAAGACTTGGAAAAACATGGTAAATTTGATCATATCTAGTATGGACCGTTCAAAGTCACAACTTCTGAAGGAAAAAATTTCTTTCTATTAGAGAATTTGGATGGTAAATTCCTCAACGCCCCTGTAAACGGGCATTATTTAAAGCACTATATGAAATAAATGGTTTCCAAAATTTCCACTGTATATACCGGTTTTTGTTTTCTTTTTTATTTGAAAATTTTTCTTTGGTAAGTCTACTTTCATCACAAATAAAATAGGTCAGTGTTTTTCTAGAAGTAGAGATACAAAAATTTTAATGCATTCAGTTCTTTTAAAGCCCTGATACTCTTCGTTTTGTTCCCTTATAGGATCCTGGCTTGCAGCCCAAATGAGCGAAAGGAATAAACAGACAATCATATATCAGAGAATAAATTCACCAAAAACAGGTGATAGAAAAGATTTTTCATTATTGTAAAAGAGAACGAAGTGGCAAGGTAAAGGTACGAATTCTAGAGAGGTTTGTATTTCAAACGAAGGTCTCTGAAGTGTCGTGACGGTCTCATAAGTATGATATGTCATTAAAAGAACGAGTTCTTACTCTGGGTCCTAAGAGTTTCACCTAGATAAAGATAAGAGGTAATTAAAATAAGCAGAAAGAGTAAACCATCTCAGACAAAAGGTTCCAAGAGTCGGGTTTAATCCATGACCCCTATATTTCGAATTCCAGACCTTTCTTTGTCGCCCTTTTTTTGTCCTTGGATTTACCTTCTTAAAAATCCAATCACCTTTTCGAGTTTCCTACAGGGGAAGAAGAGGTTACGTTTTATCTTTGAAAGTTGTAAAGAAGACCTTGGAAAGTAAGCCAGTCCTCATAAACTCCTCAGTCTCCTACTAAACAAAGTTATGCGTGGGTTGATCCTGACTCTTCTAGGTTTTTTAACAGTCTTCGAAGGGTTGAGGCTTGCTCAAAGGAAGGCCCCTGGAAGTAATTTTTCCAATTTTCCCTGCAGGCTAAGGTGTTTTGAAAGTTAAGAGAAGGTTGGTCCCAAGTAATCAAAGCAAGTTGACAGACCTCCACTGTGAATATTACACAGATACCATCCCTAGTATGCCTTATACAAACTGAATTCCCCCACTTCGTGTTTTAAAAAGTAAAATATAAGACAGATGGTGAAATTAAATTCATATTTGATTGCCCCCATCTAGTCCAAGAAGACGATGAAAGGAAATTCATAAATGATTGCACTTGTCTCAGCATTTAAATGCATAATTATGATTCGAAGTGGTGAAAGGAAATTCAGTAAAACGGGCCAGATAACTTCACCAGGGTACTGAACAGCCTCGTTGACAGTGAAGCAATATCTGAGATATATGTAAGGTTGTCATACGTAATTTTCACTCTACTCTGGTAACCAACCTTTTTCGAAACCGAATCTGCATCCCAAGTTCAGACATGACCCCTCGATTAAAAACATGAAATTTACTTCATTTTGATGCAAGCTAAAGTCCACAGGATCTGTTGAATTTCCTAGGACTGTTTCAATTATCTTAAAGCAGACCTGAATTCAGTATCGAGAAGGAGAAAGCCATCAAAAGGGTTGCAGCTGAGTTTAGAATGCAATTGAATGTTGAAAATATTTTCAGAGGTAAAGATGAAATCTCTTTTTCCCTCTGTATCCCCTTCCTAAAACAAGTTTCGCAGAAAGAAACCAATGACTCCATTCACCCAATACAGGCATGTGTTCTACTGTTCTCCCGTCTCGCAGTAAGACGGGATCCCTAGTTTGAGCCTATGTTGGAGCCACCTTTTACAAGTGGTTGAAATATAATTCTTGCAATCAAAAGTTTACCCCGACATGCAAAATGGCGATAGACGTTATAGTCCTAAGTCACCATTGCCTAACCATTAAGAAAGTCTATCACTTTTTATTACCTCACACTTTCATACTTTGGGAGTTACAAGTCGCAAGGTTTCCAAACTCCGATATGCGAAGTCGCAAAACGGTTTCAAAAGTCCACCTAGGTTAGTGTCGGGGGTAAGTCACTTTAAACCCTAGTTAAGCATTGTCGAGGTTTTGTGACTCAGCAATCGCTCTTCCAAAAAACTATACCTTCGTAGCCCCGAGTCGTCAAGTCGTGATTTATATTAATTAAGCATGGGTTAATTAAGAACTTAAGTCATATCACAATTTTTTAACTAAATCGCACCATCACAATTTTGGGTATTTTGGTTTCCAAGACTAGGAACGAAATTATCCGAGACGGTGAACGCTGAAAAGAGATTTTGAGGGTTGAAGGTACAAAGTTAAAGGAATTAACTAAATTAATTAATTCCTTAAAAGGACCTTTAACGTACGCAGTCTATAGATGAGATTTTTTAATGTTTCCGCATTTCTTTATTTTCACAAATCTTTTAAGCATTTATGGCATTAATTTGAATCTTGATGAGTTAACGAAAAATAAGATCTCATTTCACACCTAAATATTTCCATTAAACGATTTGACCATTCTGTCAGCAAGGACTCACGCAAAGTTGAAATATTAAAGCAAGGGAGTTTCTTTTATTTGTTCAATTTTATTTCTATTTTCACGCAGAGTTATTTTTCATCGAGATAACTCCTTTTTGTGTTTACAATTCTTACTATAGGAGATTTGAACACAGATTTTTCTATCATGGCTCCACGAAAAGCATCCAAGGCAGCTACCGAGAGTTCAGGTTAGGGCTCAGATGTTGTTTCCAATACTTCACCCCGAAGTATTAATATTGTCAAAACCTAGACATACATCTCCGACATTCTTCATTCCGAATCGATGAATTGTTCAGATGATTCCAGCGATAACAAGAAGGATGATTTGGCCACCAAATACAAAATCGGCATTCAAGAAGAGATGCACAAAATAGCGGCAAGACCATGAATCCTTCCCTATTATGATCTGATAAGATGGGCGCTAGACCATGTGGATATCCTGACCAGGACTATCATCAGCGAACAGAAGGTGACGGTTGGGACTTTTAGACCAACACATTTGCAGGCAATGTATTAGTTGTCACCCACACCAAACTTCGCATACAATGTCAAGTTTCTGGAAGGTTTCAAGGAGAAGGAGTGCGAGCAATATGGTAGAACCTTACCCGAGCTAATCAGGGATTGGGTTTCGCACCCCGCAAAATTCAGGCCAAACTCTAATGGTATTTATTCAATCTCCTCTTTAGAGCTTCCATTCATGTATATAGCAATGATGGCCTGTAGGTTGTATGGGAGGGAGGAAACCACACACTTTTTCCTCCCGTGGGTGCCTCTGATTTATACAGTTGTTGAAGGTTGTTCTTTCAACTGAGCCAAAATGTTGTCAGACAGTCTAACCCATCGAATAATCGAATATCGAGTGCAGAAGGCGAGCGAGAAGACATCCTCGTTTTTCAAGTCCGCCTACATCATGGACACTATTTGTTTCATGACACCTTTCCCTTTAATGAGCTATAGTTGGACTCCATCTAATGCTGAGCCTATCCATGTCTATCACTCAAAACTTTGGGACGATAATTCCATAGAATTCATATACAAGATTTTCAATTGGGTAATGGTATCGATTCATGTCTCCATCTTCGGTAACCCACTGCCCAGGATTTCAGATAGCATCGCGGCCAACTTGAGTAGTGTGGTTGATTGGTATGTAGAAGAAGAATTTTCATACATCAGGGTTTTCAGCGCCTCTGTTCCCCCATATGCTCTACCACTATTCATGTCGGATAAGCTGGTATGTCGTGAAATCACCAGGAAAACCATGCTCGGTGGCATAAGCAAAGAACTTAAAGGTTTTTCAAAGAAGGTATGGCAGTCCTTCCCTATTCATTTTAGTACATATTCTTCATTAGATTTCAGACATGCCAAAGTCGAGGTTGTGGCCTTGGAGGAATTTAAATTGGTCAACATCAAGTTCAGGAAACATGACACACATAAGATCATGAGTAATCACATGGCGAGTTGTGGCCTGAAAGGATACGAACATGAGCACTTGCCTCATGACGACATCTTTCAAGGTGCAAGATCCTATTGTTATCATACTAATCAGTAGGTGTGGACACTAACAGATCTCCCTAGATCCACCTGGATCTAGAACAAAAAAGGACAGGACATGACTCTTTCCCTAACTTTTGACCATTGAATTGACTAGGAGGAAGGAACAAATAACATACCTTATTATCGCTTCCTAGGGTCTTTGTTTCTCCCACTTCACTCCAGTGCTCTTGTGAGGTCAAGACTAAGACAACACAAACCAACTAAAGTGAAGATAGCACAATATATTCAACAGTCAACCTATGTGTATGATCAAGGAATTACACAATAAAGTGGAAATAGCTTTATGGGAAAGGGACATGCCACTGTATCATATTAATGGAAAGTAAAGATTGCAACCTGAGCCTTGATGTCGCAAACTTCCTTTTGATGGCTCTTGGCTCCAAAACACACACTTGCTCAATCCTTGTATGAAGAAGATCAAATCCTTATGATAAACTTGCTAGAGTCTCCAAGCTGATGTTCAATGCTAAGTCCTTCACACAATTCTTTCACCAATTCTCCAATGAATCTTGCTTAACCTTTTCCATGAGAATTCCCTCAATATATAGGAGAGAATGAATTAGTTACTTGGATAAGAATGATCTCAAAGTATCAGGAAATCCAGTACTAGGATAACCATTCAAATGCCAACCCATCCTTCTAGAAGATTCCCTTCTAGAAACATTGAGAATTCATCTTTTTCCATGCTTTAGGAAGAGTTCGCACCCTAGTTGTTCAACACAGTGCAAGAATATTGCACCCTGGCTTAAGGTAGCCTGCGAGAATCAGGCATTCTCATGCCCAAATATACTAGCAGCCTGCGAACCTTCTTCAAAAATGAGTTTTCTGGGAAGAGATGAAGGTAACTTTTCTCAGGAGAAAGTTCTTATGAAGAGCCAGAGTACACCATCATTAATACATCATCATGATGACCAAAATCATGGGTAACAGAATAACCCCCAAAGTATGAGGTTGGAACTAGTGACCGCCGAAAGACTTTGTAAGATACATGTGTGTGTCAAAAACTAGGAGCACACCTAATCGGAAATCTACGAACAACCAAGCATCTGCAGAATATCATATATACCAATTATGAGGTAGGCATTCCCATACTCAAATCATAAACAGATGACAATTGTAGACCTGGTTCATGGCCACCAATCATACACTATGGATCCATGCCGTCAAAATATAGCATAGCCACCAGGAATACTGTGGATCTATGCGAGAAATTTCAAATTAAGACGACATAGCCAGGAGACATACACAGTGGATCTATGTGTCACAAATTATACATACTCCATCGCAACCTGGACAAAAGAGATGATATCCAGGGTCTTCAATCTCTTCGTCCAAAGTACGAATCTAACCATGTGATTACATGTGTTGAAGTCGAACATGGCAGAAACCACTTGATTACTGGTCATTGATGAAACCGTTAACAAGTGTGAGGGAAATCACCATTGATGTCAATGACTCCCAAGGTACCCTAGTACAATCCATTGAGTGCGAATAAATGAGTTGAAGTTGAACATCCGATGGAATCTTTCGATCAAGGGTCAATGATGTAAACCCACTATCAAAAGCGAGGAAACCTGCCATTGAGGCATGCAAGTTCCAAGGTACCAAATAATTTCTAAGTCTTGATTCTGGATAATGAGCTAAATTCGACAGAACAAAACTCGTCACAGGAGGGCCTTGATGTATCCCCCATCAATGACATGAAATGAGTAACAGATTTTGAATGTGAAACAGAGTATGATGTGAATTGGACTAGACACAGGGAAGGACAACACAGAGAGAATGGATAACTGCAGATGGTCAACTCAATATAGGTTTTAGATGGACTTCTCTTGAACATATGAACGACACGACCAATGATTTGGCAGCATTGACTCAAAGACGACACAGGGACTGACCTTGTAGCACATCGAATGAGAGACAAATGGATTTCCCAAACTGGATTCAAATGATGAATAGGGGGTGTCATGTTCAAGAGCGACACTTACTGCCAATCAATATGAAGATGAAAACATATCCCTTTCCCAAATTTTCCCCCACCATTTCTGGTGAGTACCTCTTTATTTTTACGCAAGCTTGAGGAGGATAACATATGCTTGTTGATGTAAGCTCATCCTTCAGACGAGTCCCTCGGAGTATGTTTAACAAACCCTAAGAAGGAGTGATTCGATCCCATTATGGGTCTGTCAATGTTTTTTTAATGAGTCCAGAGATAGAAAACTCGAAGGTTTTTCATGATTATAGAGTCTGAAAAAAAACACTTAAAAGAGAACTCTCTCAGTTCCTTTTTCGTAAAATAGTCTGGATGAGACCAAAAAAGAGATAAATTATCGCTCACCAGATTCTTACTTCAGATACTTTATCGAGCGTGAAAATAGCAAGGTCACTCGGCTATCTTTTCATGTTTAGAGAGTCTGAAAAGAGCTTAAAGAGAACTCCAGGGGGTTCCTTTTTCGTATAACCTTGTTGAGCCCGAAAAAGTGATAAAAGTATGCTCGATCGTGTTCTCATATATTTTTGAGCACAAGAACGGACAAAGACCACGCTCGAGGTTTTATACAAAAACCATAAAAAACAATCAAAACACGCGATGACAAAGAAAAACATGTCTGTATCCCTGTTTTTGACCATCGAAATCATTACGCCTGCAAAAGGTTCACTCAAAATGACATTAGGGATTAGGTTTTAATAGATAAATAATCATAAAAAACCAAATGACATAGTAAAAGTAAATAAAAAGGAGTAAATACTCTTTTTACCACATCATTTTTACCTTTCCACTATTTGAGCTCCAAAAAAACCCCTCTTTTACCCTCAGAGTTCGGCGTCAGTTTGCGGGAGCTACGATTGTCCATTCAACGAGCCGTTAGTGACAGTAAGGTAGGCTCTTAGTCCTGAACACTTTCATGGTTTAATTTTGCAATTTCATTGGTTAAAATTTCATTTTTAAATTGATTTTTGGGGCCCTACTTGTGCGCTTCCATTCTCGCAGGCAGACTATATGGGACTTGCGAGAATGGGGCATTCTCACAGGTGATCCTAAGGTGGCCTACGAGGTTCTCACTCTGTGCACATAGGGCACCTGCGAGAACCACAAAGCTCAAAAAAAATTTAAAAAATTTACCCAATAAACAAGAACCAAATCATGAAAAAGTTGCTAATCTTCTTTTTGTGTTCCTTATGCAGATAATTGGCCATCAAAATGGTGCTTGAATGGCACGAAAGGGAACATGAAGAAGACAATGCAATGGCTGAAAATCATCCACCTACTATTTCTTCTTTGAAAGATTATGGCCTCTTGAAGTACTTTCGCATCCCGGGCATGAGGGCCCAAGTCAGGTTGTTAGAGTACCTGGTGCGTATGTGGGACCCTGATCAGCAGGTATTTCATGTGGGGGTCCACACACTATCCTTGGATATTGAGGACATTTACTTTTTGAGTGGATTGTCACAGCGGGGGTACTATGTGAGCCTGACTGGTAGTAGAGGTGGTGGAATGCAGACGAGTGAGTACTGTCATTTACACTGCGTTCCCGAGGTTAAGAGAAAGAAAGGAAAAGTAGTTATTTGGGGGGTACAAGATTTGACCCTCCATACTATCCTATTCACCATAGCTCAGATGGCTGGAATTTCTGCTCCTCACATGGCGTTACAGAGTTACTTCTAGTATGCTATTGAGTGTACTGAGCCTCAGGTGTTCAACTGGGCAGATGTTGTGCTTCGTAGTATAAAAAAGCAGTTGACCAAATGCAGACGAGGTGACCTAAAGCAATTTGGGTATGGATCTTTGTTGGTATCCTTCTTCCTTGAGCGGGTCCCATTACTAAGGCTACAGGTGGAGTTTAATTTACCATCTCCCAGGGATCCAAGGATGCTGAGATGGTGTCGGCTCATGGCCCGGCACGTAGCAGGACCGATCATCAAATATGATGATACTTTCTTTGACTGGCTTCAACCAGAGATGTTGATGGTTGATGACTATTCTTATGCCGGGTTGGATTTTCGAGGAGATCCGGATTTAGTACTGCCAGAGGATGCACAGTGGGGGGACCTTGGTAAGAAGTACACACATTTTTAATCATATTCAAATGTTTTTGTTTTATATGTTCATCCAAAGACTAATACAAAATTGTTTGTTAATGTCATAGATGTTGGACCTTACAGACCTCCTGGTACTTCTCCCATCCAGCATCGAGGAGAGGTAGTGGTAGTGCCACAATATGCTGAGGATTATCAAGTGGTGGAACAAAAACTGGAGGGCTTGACCGCAGATATTCCAGACATGACTCTGGAAGAGGTTCCATGACGCGATCAGTGTCATACTATAGGAGTATCAGGGTCCATGAGTCGACTGCTCCGTAGGGTTGCTCGGGCAGTCGTGTGTTACCGTGAACGTCATCCATGACATCGCTTTGTAGAAGCTATGAGCTTCAGATTTTGACATTTTGGTCTTCAGACAAACTTTTTCTCAAAAACTCTTTTGATCGTTATATATACAGATGGCTTCTACCGGTTTACCTTATATTGTGTGAATATTGATGTGACTGATTTATAAATGATTCAAATGTCTGTCCAATACATAATTAGCTAATGCATCTGTTAATGTATTTAGAATTCTAGGAATATGATGATATTCAATGTGATCAAAGTAACGTTCCAAGAGGCGAATTCGCAAATACACCCATAACAAAGTAGGACTTCGAATAGCATAGATATTACTTAACTGTAGTACTACAAGCTGTGAATCTAGTTGCACAACCAAATGATGAATTCCGAGAGAGATAGCATCAACCAATAATTCAATAATGGCGCTATACTCTGCAATGTTGTTGGTCACACGGCTGAGGCACACACCTCGTAAGGAGACAAGTTCGTTTGTAGGGGCGTAAAATGCCCACGCAGCGGAAGCGAGGTTCTGAGTACTATGGCTAGCACCATCAGCGAAGCCAATATAGGGTAGCGAAGACTCCAACATCTGGAAATCAAACATAATGTCACATAAGGGAAAAGATCAGATAACGACAAAAGCAAGCTATAGTAACACACCAAAAAGTATGATACAATAAAAATACAAGTACTTGTGCACAGATGATTTTATGCATAGTACTTCTTCAAGTACAACCCATTCATGGGTTCACTCAAAGGGATACCATCGTAATCTACCAACTCATAAGCTCCTTTTTCCAAAACTCATTGAACGATATAAGGACCTCGCCACATGGGTTCAAATTCCTAGCTCCTAACATATCTTGATCTTGTTCATAGAGAAGAACAAGATCACCATCAAAAATAACACGAGGCATGACATGCTTGTCGTATTGGGCCTTGACACTCTTTTTCTGAGATTTTATGACTAGGGTGGCATCACATCGATTTTCCTCCAATGCTCCTCAGCAGACCGGAAGAGCACACGTCTGAACTCCAGTCAC
>CBVK0100097291.1:0-33344 GCA_900067695.1 Picea abies
TTCAAATATCTGAAAGGCACTCTGTCTTATGGTTTGTGGTACCCAAGAAATCAAAATTTTCAGCTGATGGCATATTCAGATGCAGATTGGGCAAATTGTGTAGATGAGAGAAAGAGCACTAGTGGAGGTGCATTCTTCTTGGGTGATTCGTTAGTTGCATGGCTAAGCAAGAAGCAAAGTTCTATAGCTTTGTCTACCACAGAAGTAGAATACATTGTAGCTGCTGCATGTTGTACTCAGGTAATATGGATGATCCAAGCTCTTGCGGACTTGAAGGTAACATATGAAGAACCCATTCCTCTTCACTGTGATAATACTAGTACCATTAGTGTTTCCAAGAATCCAGTCCTTCATTCCAAGACAAAGCATATACCTCTGAAGTATCATTTCTTAAAAGATCAGGTTGCCAATAAAGTGGTACAGTTGCAGTACATTCCCTCCACGGAACAAATTGTTGATATATTTACCAAACCATTACCCAAGGCATAGTTTGAATACCTCAGACAGAAGATGGGTGTCTTACCCTTCTCTAACTAACCTCTGCACTTTGTCAGGGGGAGCGTGTGCTTAACAGATCACCTGAAGAGAAATTTTGGTCTTTACACCAGTATTGAATATATGAGTGTAGCAGTGTTGAGTTTGGTCATGAGCAGCAAAGATGGACATTTTTATAAGAAGTGTTCTTGAAGTAATAAACATGAACATGTAACGTGAATCTGAAACATATGATGCTTATTGATTTATATGAAAGGCAAGTATCCTCAACCATTCAAAACAGGGTAGACCCCATGCATAAGAAGACTGTTTGAGAGCAACATGGAGGCCAGATTAAATATTGAGGATTGTGAAGGAAATTTGCGAATTAGGCTTGAGAAAAATTAGATGTCTACACATGTTGCTGCAAGTAGGAAGACAAAACGTGCATCACCCTCTTAGCTAACATAGAGAGAGCACAAATGATCTTGAGATAATTCCAGATTGGTTCCTCATGACCGGGTTCTTGGGGTTATTTTGATAGGGGGAGCATAGCTCTAAACATCTTTGACATGCACAAAACTGAAGATGTACAGTAGAACGAAGAAGATTGCAGATGCAAAGAGTTTTCTTTTGAGCATAGATGATTGATTAGAGGAGCGCAGGTCCAAAGGATCTTTTCACAAGAAGCCTGGTTACTGAATAAGGTAAAATGGCAGCAAGCGAACATACATAGATATCAAAGCTGATACCTTTCCCAGGTATTACTGTTGAGTGCACAAAGTCAGGGGGAGCTTGAGGAGAACAATTTAACCCTTTTCCCTTGATGTCAAAGGGGGAGAAATGAAAGACATATTGCCATCAATGCCAAAGGGGGAGATTGTTGGAAATATGGCTATAGCAACGATGACGCAGATGGTCAAGGTTGAGCAGAGATGACGCAGATGGTCAAGGTTGTCATTGATGGCAATCGATTGTTTATGGAGCACGCACAAGAGATGCTGGAACACAGATGTTGAAACACAGATGCTGAAACACAAATGCTAGAACACAAATGCTGGTACACAGATGCTGAAACACAGAAGACGCAGACTGTCAAGGTTGTCAGTGATGGCAATCGGTTGGTTATGGAGCACGCACAAGAGATGCTGGAACATAGAAGCTAGAACACAGATGCTGGAACACAAATGCTGGAACACAGATGCTGGAACACAGATGTTGGATCACAGATGCAGAAACACAATGCTGAAACGGAGCTAGAACTTATGCTGAAACACAGTGCTGTAACAAATGAAACACAGTAATGGTACATATGATGAAACACAGGGTTGGAACAGCTGTTGACACATAGTGTTGATACATATGTTGAAACACAGCGCTGGGGTGAAACACAGTGTTGGAAACTATGCTGAAACAGTTGGGTTTCTCTAAACACTCTGGATGGTGGAAGGACTTTCAGTCTAAAATCAGACTGGCAGTTAAGACAAGAGGAACGCAGCGTTGCATGATGTGGCATGAGAGGAGGCATGCAAAGAGCCAGTTCAGAAAATCAGGGAGAACGCTGGCATGCGAAAAACAGAAGAAAGAATGAAAGAAAGGGAAACTGCAGTTGGAGTTGAGAAAAGAAGAAAGACTTTCAGTCTAAAATTAGACTGGCAGTTAAGACAGGAGGAACACAGTGTTGCATGATGTGGCATGCGTAGAGGAGGCATGCAAAGAGCCAGTTCAGAAAATCAAGGAGAATTCTGACATGCGAAAAGCAGAAGAAAGAATGAAAGAAAGGGAAACTACAGTTGGAGTTGAGAAACGCAAGGAAAACCTGTGCATGTGGTGAATCTATATAATGCACTGGAACAGAGATGAATGAGGGCTGTTGAAGTGAGAAAGAGGGAGCGCTCTAGATGTGAGAAAAGGAGGAGAATCTGCGTGACAGGAGAAGAAGCTGAGAATGGGATGCAGAGGACAGTGAGGCAGAGCAGCAGATCAGAAACAGTGAAGAATACAGAGTAGATCAGCAGAAAGGGTAAGCAAGCTATATCAGAATGAACAAGTTGATTTAAGCAATATTTATTTTGGTAAATTAGGGTGGTAGGGTGGTGCTAGGGAGACGCATGTCTCTTTCTCTGCAAGTGGGTGCTTGTAGAATCTGAAGGTTGGTGCCTTCACTCAGTTGGTGCTGAAGTAAAAAGGAAGTCGGTGCTTCCACCCAGTGGGTGCTGGGATACTGTGGGAGTTGGTGCTCTTAGCCAGTTGGTGTTGGCAATCAGAGGTTGTAGCCTCTATGAGTTGGTGCTCATAAAAGATGAGATGTAACGCAGTTGGAGCTTGCTTAACATCTTAAGAAGATGAGGTTTTTTCCCTGGTTGGGTTTCCTCTTGAAAAATCTGTGTCTCATACTTGTGAGTGAATGCTGTGTGTGATTGCTATTCTTTATGTTATATGCTTTATGATCATAACTCTGATTTTCACAGTAAAGACTCATTGCCACTAAGATTAATGATTCAAAGCTAAAACAAGAGAAATTGTTAATAATCTACACTAACTGATTCACCCCCCCCCCCTCTCAGTTAGTTCATACCTGTAACACTTCCAAAAGAAAAACATGCACTCATACATGAAGCACGGATTATGAGGGAACTAATCCTATGATCCATTGAAGATGATGAAGTATATATCCATGGTAGCAGCTATGAAAAATAGTATGTGTTCAGTTTGAATTTAGAAGAAGCCTTCTTCAAAAAGAATCCTTAAAGTATCCCTGGTTGTCCATACACATCCATGATCCTATGATGAAAGGGAGAAGTTGGAATCTTCAGAGCATGGAATCTATAGAAAACTCCATGGACTCAAGAGCTAAAGAGAAACATGAGGAAGAACATGAAGATTCCAAGAAAGAAAGAAAATCCAAAACAACCAGTCATTGTATCGAGAATCACAAGATTACCAACTTGATATGAACTCACTAAAAGAAATCAAGCAGAGGAACTTATAGTTGTGATGAAGAACAATGTATGAAAGACTTGTTAATGTAAGCATTGCGACATCCAAAACTAGAGGTTCTCCCAGATGGAGGGAGAATACTATGATGATTGCTTGTTCCAGTAAACCAAACATACCTCTACATGAGTCATTATATCATTCGCAATATCCATGGGTTGGAATTGACATCAGATGAATGCAAAATATATTTTCTAGAATAATTGAACAAAGAGCATATGTAGAGCAACCTCAAAGCTTTGAGGTATACTAGAAAGAGACCCTTGTATGCATATGAAAGAAGATTTTGTATGGACTCAAACAACTTGGTTCAAAGCTTCTCATGCAAAACAGAAGCGTGGTGAAAATCTTCTATGATAAAAGTTAGAATGGTTACTCAGAAGTCCAAGATGATGGATTGCTAATCCATGAAAAAATCTCATGATGAAAGAAGAATTGCCACATGAATATGTTCCAGTTTGAGCCTTGCCATGATGTTATGAGCTAGCAGAAAACAAAGGAGCTGAATTTAACTATGATATACTGTAGTGATCAGAGCTATATGAAGCCTTCAGAGAAAACCAGTGTTCCAAAAGTACCAAAGTACATTGAGATGAAGCATTACATTCTCCGCAATGAAGTCCTAAAAAGAGAAAGTAGTTCTCCAATATATATCTCCATGGATGATCAGATAAGCAGACATTTTGGTAAAGCCTCTGACTGAGATGAAAGAGTTTGCGTACTCAAGTTGGAGCTCGTGGAGATGACTTCCCTATTGGAAAAGGAAGAAATGACTCCCAAGTTGGGAGGGAGAACTGATGTGTCATCGACTTATGGACAGTCATTTTTCAGTTTGAAAAATGTTCAAGGATGAGAAATTCCTTTCCAGTTCGGAAAGTGGTTTGATATTTCTAACGGATAGGCATTTTCCAGTTCGGAAAATGGTCCAAATCGAATGGTCATTTTTGTAATGAAAATGGTTCGATGGATTGTTGATGTACCATAGACAATGATTTCTCATTGTGGTTAACATGGGGAATGGTCTAGGATAGTCTCTCTTCTTGACGGTCACTCTCAGTAGTGGTCAAGAAGACTGGTCTGCCTCACCGGATAGTCATTCTTTCAATGCTCATAGTTGTGAGAAGTTTCAAAGAATGGTCCATTTTGGAGGTTGGTGCAGGACAGTCATTTCCTTAGGAAGTGGTCTGGACAGTCATTCCCTAGGGTAGATTCAATATCTCTAGGTTCCACTTTGTTTAGTGCTAGAGGAATGGCCCAGATAGGTGAACTGTCCATGTTCAACAATCAGGGACAGGCATTCCCTAGGGCATATTCATTCTCTCCAGGTTGCACTTTGTTTAGTGTCAGAGGAATGGCCCAGGATAGGGAATGGTCTAGGCTCAACAATCAAGACATATATTCTTCCTTTCTTGAGAAGAATAGTCCAGATAGCCCATCATTGATTTTCCACTCAGAGGGCAGATGCTCTTCCAAAGATCATAGATGTGAGTGGAACAATGGCCTAGATGATTCAGTTTATATCATAACAATGTTTTCTATGCAGGTTTATATCAGATGATTGTTATGGAGACTATATGTCTCTAGACAGTGGATGTATGCTACTGTGGTGGATGTGTTCCACTGATTGTGACTATACATCATTGATCAAGTATCTTTGTGCTACTTGGTGTGGTAGTGTACCATTGTATTGTAGTCGTGTACTACTATGGATAGACACATTTGTGCTCTATTGAATAATATTGTTTTGATTTTCTTGAAGACTATCAATAGTGTTGGAAATGATTATCAACTAGATGGATGATCAATGGACATAGATTTCCCAGATGGAAAATGGTTTAGGAAATTTATTCTTCTAGGGAATGTGTTCAGATTAGAAGAATGGCTCTTGTGTCACTCTGTGGAGTGAGTGACATATCCAACATCATGTCCTATTACTCAGATGGAGTATGTTTTCGAGAAATGATGCAACTGATGACACTAATAGTGATGATGGTGCTCATGATCTAGTCATGAGATAGTACATAAGACTATGTTGATGCTACTAGGTGAATGGTATGTTTGTGCTCAAGACCATTACCTTCAAAACCTCCCTAGCTAGTAACCCACTATCATTTCAAGCAACCTCATCTACACTCTCATTCCTTTGAGCACCCAAAATTTGTACAAGCCACATCTCTTTAAGCCCATTTGGGCCCCCAGATCTTGATCTACAACAACATCGACCTCCTCATGCTTGTCAGTTTTTCATGAAAACCTGCACAGGAGATCTAGCTAAAGCAAGTACAAACAAAGCTTATAAAGAAAGGAAGAGAGATTCAATATGGAAGAATGAGAAAATATATTCACACTACTCCAATGAGTTGATGATTGATACATAGATCATGATCAATATGATACAATGAATGAGTGGATACACTCATATATAGGGAAAAACTTTCCATAATTAAGAAAAGCAATCAAGCATTTATCTTTCCTTAGGAATGCATGCATGCATAATAGTGATGGTAAAAATAGAAAGTCTAAAATAGAACTAGTCAGTTAACTCCCACCGAACTAGTGTGTCGAAAATAGAAATTTCTCCAGCACTGCCCTTGAACATCATTATGGAGTAAAAATGAGTCCCGACTACTAGGCCATTTTAGGTACTCATGTACAATGCAACTAATGAACACTGAATAAAAGTGAGGAAATAAGGAAAACCACGTGGGAACAAAACCTCCCCTCAAAAGATAATGTATCAAAAGAAGAAAATAATAGCTGCTAGACAACTATGTTCTTCACTGCAAGATGATCCCGCAAAGTCTGAAACTTCTACTCACTGAAAGTCTTCATGAAGATGTAGAAATATTTATGGATCTGATGAAGTCCTTTGGCAACCTGTCGATCCTTGTACCTCTTGATCCTATGGACCCATCTGCACCTAAAAATATTCCTTTTTGGTGGAAGAGAAACCGGATGCCAAGTCTGGTTTTGTAGGAGTGAGTCATACTCCTTCTACATGGCTGCTTGCCATAATGGATTTCCCACAATCCTATTGTAGTTCTGTGGATCAATAGATTGAACCATATAGCAATGCATGGGCATCACAGGTTCTGAAGTTGAAATTACATGAGAAGGCTCCTCATGACGAGATCGAGTCATCCTCGAATCCAATGGATTCCCTACAAGGTTGCTTGTTGCCTGAAGTGTGGTCCATGCCTTTTTGGGAATCTACTAAAGCTTTGGCATTGGCTTCTTATCTAGTTGTACTACCTTCTTATTTCCATGTATAGAATATGAGTGTATGGAATCATCTCTGATGTTTGAAACTGATGGAAGAACAAGAGTATATGCATGTCACATTGGAGGTGCATGAAAAGTACTCTCCTTACGTGTAAGTATAATAGAGGAGTCATCGTCAGAAAACTTAGTGAATTTATAGAACCTTGACTTGTGATCCACCTCACCAATTGCAATGATGGAATTGTCATGCATGTTAATTACTGAAACTGAATCTGATGTAAATTCAACCTTTTTACCTTTCTGAGTGATCTGATAAACTGAGAGTAGATTCATAGAAAGATTTGGAACATGTAGAACATTCTCAGAACTTCCATTGTGGAGTTCCAGTCTCCCTTCTCCTACTACTGCTAATGGAGTATCATCCCCCATGAGAATAGGGGGTCTTGAGAATGGACTCAAATAAGAGAACTTCCTCTTTCGCTGCCATATGATGGGATGCACTAGAATCTATAATCCATGAATCAGATGAAGAATTAATTGCAACCAGAGCATGATGATTACCTTTCTCTGGAGCAGGATCTACTTCCTTTTGCTTCTTGACTCCCTCTGGAATTAAGTTTCCAAGGTTGTTCTGCTGAAGTTCCTGTGCCATAAGATCGATCTGTTTCTTCATGCATGTGGATTCTTCATGATTCAATTTATTGCAGTAAGTGCATTGCTTTCCTTTCTTCTTCTTCTTGGACTCCGAAGAGTCTTTGGAACTTGAATAATCATTAAAGGGTTTGGAATATCCCTCCTTCCCGTTCTTTTTGGATGACCCTTTTCCATCATGCATGGTGAGTGAATGTGCTTTGGGATCTTTCATGAGGCCCATCTATATGAGTTTTTTTTTCTCTTGTGTAATAGACTCAATGAATTGAACCAACATAGGAATTTTCCAATTTGTTCCAAAAAGACATCTGCCAGAATGGAAATTGGAGACATATACAATGTATTCTGGTCCTAGCTTGGCCTAGTTTGTTAGAATAAGTTGTTTCTCTTGTGTAGACTTATCAATACCACATTCATCCAAGCTCAATAGAAAATATTTAAATTTAGTAAAAAAATCTTGTATATTATCAAAAATTTTAGGCTCTAAGGTATTCAACTCTACCTCAAGCATATGACCTCACATCTCATCCTTCTTTCCAAAGAGTCCTTCCAAGGTGGTCCAGATCTTGTTTGGAGTCTTGCATGCAGCAACATGAAACCATAAATCAATGGATATTAACTCAAGAAGTAGTCCTATGGCCTCATCCTTACGGTTCACCCATCTCATATTTTCAATCGCTGATGTAGGTTATGTTTCTGATGCCATCATCAAATTATACAGTCATTTTCTTCTGAGTTGGAATTTTTCCTTGGGATTCCAATCAAAATAATTGTATGGTGTGAGGATTACCACCAAGTTTGAATATATAAAAGTTGTTCTATCCATCTCTCCCACTGTTTCTAAGAACCCCTAAAAGTTTACTCTCAATCTGCAAGTGAAAAATTAAGAAATCACGACAAAAAGGGCACTTTAAGTGAAAATTCGTATCATTTTCAGTAGATGATCTTGTGGCTTACTTTCTAAGAAAATGGTGAGGAATCTTGCAAAACGGTTTAAAATCCACTTCCAAAATGGGTCGATTTACTTTCCACGAGGGTCATTTCCTCAAAAAATTAATATTTTGGGAGAAATCACTGCTGACAGGTACGACCACGGAATCGTATCAGTTTCAGGAGGCTATCTTTTGGCTTACTTTTTGAGCAAACAGTGAATAATTTCACCAAGTGATTAAAAACCCACTTCCAAAACGGGTTGATTTACTTTTCACGTGGGTCGTTTCCTCAAAAACATAATATTTTGGGAGGAATAACTACTGAAACATACAACCATCGATTTAGGTCATCGAAACTCTGATTTTCCTTATTCTTTGGCTTGTCTGGCTTGCTGCAAGCAACATAGCTTCTCTACCATGTCAGTGTTTCATGGAAACTTGCACAGGAGATTTAGCTAAAGAAAGTACAAACAAAACTTATCAAGAAAGGAAGAGAGATTCAATATGGAAGAATGAGAAAATATATTCACACTACTCCATTGAGCTGATGATTGATACATAGATCATGATCAATATGATACAATGAATGAGTGAAATACAATCATATATAGGGAAAAACATTCCATAATTAAGAAAATCAATCAAGTAATTAGCTTTCCTTAGGAATGCATGCATGCATAATAGTGATGGTAAAAATAAAAAGTCTAAAATAGAACTAGTCAGTTAACTCCCACTGAACTAGTGTGTCAAAAATAGAAATTCCTCCAACAATGCTCTCTCTCTCTCTCCATTCAAGAACCATACTATCAAAGACAAATAAAAATTTGAGTTAGAGCCCTTGAATTTCTTTGTTTGCGTGCATGTACGTGGCCTCCTTTACATACAGTTGCGTGTAGGGATTGGTATACGCCCCCTGTAGTTTACACAGGAGAGTATACCTCATCGTATATGAGACCTAACTAAAGGTAGCACACGTATACCAAAATCTACACTTTTCACCCTCAATAACTAAAAAATTGGAACCTAATTCAAAAATGTAATCCACTGAATTTGAAGAGGAAGAGAGAAAGAATTACCCGATCCAGACGGTTTGTGATTTTGTTGTTCGATGCTCTCGCAATTTCCATTTGAATCTTGTAGGTATTTTGGTCCAATTTGCATTGTTTGGGTAAAAAATCAAAATGGTATAGTAATTTTTTATTTTGTTACTATTTATAAATTATTTTTACCCACTTTCTATAGTTTTAAGCCATTTTTTCACCTAATGGACTAATACAAAGGTGGATCGAGTTGTTTTTTGCAGTTTTTACCTCAGATTCTTGTAGATTTCAGTGTTATGTCGGTTGTTCATCACCATGGGCAGGTATTTTCATTACCCATCATATAGGATAGGTATCCACTCCGTCATGCATTTTCCGCATTATCCTGTAACTGTCACTTTTGGACTTAGGTATGATCTCATTTGTTGTGACACAAAACCTTCCATATGCTATAAGTAGTGTCATTAATAAGTGGTAGAGACTTACCAAACATGGGTGCCCTAGTTAGATCCCCTATTTCACTTGGTGCCCATGCAGATATTTTTTCCTTTGGGCCGGGAGTCCCTCATTGCTAATACATGACTTGATGTTGAGCCTCATTTCCCACTCAAAACCATGTTTCTTTATTACCCGAGGACTCCCAAATGAGTTTTAATTTGAGCTCTTTTCCAACTCGTCTTTAAAAATTGAAAAGATTGCTGAGTGATTTGTCCCTTTCACACTCGTTAAATTGGATTTGAAAGGTCACGAGTCTTAGTTAATCTCTTTTCTAACTCATTACCAAAAATAGAAAAGATCGCCGAGTGAACTTGTCTTTTTCACACTCGTAAATTGGATTTGAAAAGACGTCTATTTGGCACAACTTTATTCATTTTTCACACCAAGTAGACTAAAAGACATAAAATATGAAATTTTTTGGTGTTAAGTTGTGATTGCATTACATGCCCTTGCTTGTAGTATTGAGCCTATAGCCGGTTCTCACTTTGCGTTATAAATTGTTTGCTTCAACAATTATACATCCTCAACCAAGCAGAGTCTTTTTTATATCCTTTGCAATTTAACACCCTATACCTAGGAGGGAACATCCTCTGAGTGTCCATCTCCCGCATGCATTTCCATGCATTGAGCATAGGTATGTTCCACTAATGGAACTAGTTTTTCTTACTTGCGACACTCGTTCCCTCCTTTGTATCACAACATTCATTTGTCTATGAAAAAAAAAAAAAAGGGCGGGAAGGGAGTATTATCTTATGTTGACAACAATCATGTCACATTTGAACAGAGCACAAAGTTATTGAGTCCATTCATCATAATTTTGGGATTAGCATGGCCTTAGGAAGTTGATCTTGTTATAGAGTCTTCTCTACCGAATTGTTACTCTTCCAATCCCTATAGATAATTTTATTGATTCCTCTTGCATCTCATGGTTTCATCATTGGGTCTATGCTGCTGGATTCCTCAGTATGTCTCATGCTCTTTTTCAAAGGAAGTCCATTAACTTATGTTGGCCACTCCTCAGAACTCTTGACTTTGCATGTCGTCCATACCCTCAGTTTGTCTCAGAATCACATGATACTGTAGTCCTATCATGCACCCTGGCCCTACTTTCATCATTGGTAGGTCACCTTGAACCCAACAGTCGACATTTCATCATTGGTCATTGACTGGGTGGTTTCCCTTGTGTTCGACGACAATACATATATTCACACATTGGGATTCGTGCAATGTCTTGGATGCCATTAGACTTATTGGTGGTTTTCTTGCCTTTGTCAATAGTTTTCATCATTGGCTTCTATTCAGAGGGTATTTTTCATGTATCTCTTGCATTTGGCACACACGAAAGATGCATCGCGTCGTTCGTTCGTGAACTTGTTCTTCGTTCAATTTCCACCAAATCATGAAGCTCCTTCTTTACTCCTTGTGCTGACTGATGAGAGATGCCTTAATGCTCTCCTTTCAATGGGTCTCCTTCCATCAACATCATCCCATTTAATCTGGAAACGAGACCTAGACTCTTATGAGTACCTTGAGGCTTGCAGTCATTAGTGGTAGGCTCTCTCACCATCGACAACTATGAATACATCAATGTATCATGATCGATGGATTCTTCAGGTGTTCGAGACCGACTCTTCTATTCACACTTGTAAGAATATACTCGATGCCTTGATAGCTACTTTCATTATCGGTAGGCTATCTCACATTTGTTAATGGTATACATCAATGACCGATAATCAAACGATGTCTCATTGTGTTCAACCTCAACTCCTTTATTCACATGATGTAGAATTGCACCTTTGGCGGATTGTGTAGAAGACTTGAAGACAGCACTATGTGGACACATATTTCTTGAGTTGTTGCTTCCTTTTCATTGGACCAGTACCTATATGAATTCAATAATCATGGGAGATCAGATTGTACTCCATGGTATACAGATATCTTCAGATTGGTTTTGAGACTAGTTCTACTGGGCCTGGTTCGTGACTATGATTGCTATTGGCATGTAATCGCATTTGTATCTGCCTATTCATGGCCACACATACTTTATTGGTATATTTTCACATGGATTTGCAGTCTAATTTTTTGCAGCCATATATGCAAATTCAGTATGTAATGAGCAATTGATTTCATCCAGCTGGTCCCCTACCACTCCACTTCTGGGTTATTTATAATGTATTTCGACCATCGCAGATACTCCTATGACCTCACACATTAGGGGGCATATGTTAGAGAAATATTTTCCTCACCCTATGCAATCTTGAAGAGAGTGCCTTATTCCATTCCCCCATACAGACTTATTTTCCTTGATGATAAAATCTAGAGACAAAAAAAAATGTTTTTCCACTTATACGCATCTTGGAAGTTATAGAACAAGCCTATACGTAGGATGCTCCACTACAGATCGCGTACATCGGGTTTTGTGCCAGAAAATCAAAATAAAATGTCAGGTTTTCATTTCATGAAAGGAGATCTCTGATCCTTGGCCTTCCACATACTGGAAACGTTCTGACTCGGCCTTTTAGTTCCATTTTGAAGGCTATAAATGGGCCAATTCTAAGCTATGGAAAATGAGAGAATTCAACTTTGAGAGAAAAGTTACTCTGGAGGAATTATTTACTTCATATTGAGTTTGCATCCCTTTGTCCTTTAAGCCTAAACACAATTTTCATCCCCCAAGCTCTTCCATGATTGATGGAGAACCTCATTTTCTCCCTTATATGAGCTTTCCTTTGGTGTAGGATTGAAGTGGTGGAGGCCTAGTTTGAAGGAACTTGGTTTCTCAATTCCGAACCATTCCGAAATGGAGGTCTGTAATATTTTCACTTATGTTGATCATTTATTAATAGAAATACTCCTTTCCCATCCAATTAATATCTTGCGAATATATGAGTTATTATCCATGGAAATATTTGTTACGTATATTGATGGATTATGTTATCTAATGTGATAACCTTTTATATTACCACCATATGCTTTCTTTTCTTGTTTGTTGAGAACTTGTTGCAGGTATATAGTTTTGGGTCAAAGTTATCAATGGTGGACGTCATCAAACATCTGGACGAGGTAGGCCTCTTTCTTATCTTGATTTCATATTGGTTTATATAGCATATGTTTGGAATGGAGTTGATTTCTATAGTCATTTCCATCTGTTGTGGTTCACCCTATCCATAGAGAGATTTTCCTCGTAACAAGGCCTTTCATGTTCTAGGACACACCTTCTCAAAATGTTCTATGTGCCCATTTTATATAAGTGTCATACAATCAGTTGATAGTCTGCAGCTCTGACTACCAGTTTTTTCTTTTGTGCAGTGCTAAATTCTTGTGGCGCAATCCCTATACTTACATATTCAATAACATCAACAAAATATTCACCATTTATTTGTACTGAAAACAACTGTGCATCAGGGAAGTTGTCTTCCAAATTGGTAGGTTCTTCTCCATTAGTTACCCTTGACAGGTGATCGGGTCTTGCATTTAGCTTCCCTAATTTGACAATGACTTCAAAATAAAATTCCTGAAATAAAAACAACCATATACAGATCCTCCACCCCAACACTGGCTTATTGACTAAATATTTTAGGGAAAAATAATTTGTAAACATATTAAAGTGTTATCCCAACAAATAGTGCCTGAATTTATGAAGTGCATATACCATGGCTAGGCCTTCTCTTTTTGTGATGTTTTAATTTTTCTCTCATTCTAACAATTTTATTCTTGCAAGGGATATAGGATGGTGTAATTCCCCCGCTCCTGGCTGCACCAGAATTACTCCAAGTGATATGGTTGATGCATCTACATGCACATGAAATGTCTTTTCCCAGTCTGAAAATACTAGGATAGGTGTTGTGACCACATTTTCTTTTAATGTGTCCAACCCTTGTTGACAGTGCTCATTCCATTGGAATATGATATCTTTCTTTAACAAATTTTCCATTGGCACAATAATCTGCGCATAACCCTTCATGAATTTTTTGTAATAGCCTGTATGCCCCAGTGTTTCTCTCAATTGGTGCACTAATTTTAGTGGTGGTAAATTGACAATGATTACAATCTTAGTAGGATCCACCAGTAACCCTTGTTTACAGACTATATTTCCCAATAGTATCCCAAAAGGTATTCCAAAAATGCACTTCTTTACATTCAATGATATGTGAAACTACCTGCAGCTTTCCAACATTATCCTTAACACTTCTACATGGTCCTTTAATAGACTATATACAGTCCAGTCGTCCAGATATACTTCTAAAAACTGATGTATGGATTCTTTAAAGGAAACCATGACTACTCTTGAAAATATGGCTAGTGCATTCTTTAGCCCAAATGGCATGACTGTGTACTGGTAGGATCCCCATTCTATAGAAAAAGTAGTCTTATACCTGTCTTATGGAGATATCTTGATCGGATGGTAACCTGAGAATCCATTTGTAAATTAGTATGCTTCCTAGCCTCCCACATTCTCTAATACCTCATTTGTGAAAGGGGTGGGAAAAGGGTCATGTAAGAAAGCATCATTCAATTTTCTCAAATATACATAGTTCCTTATCCCCCCTTGTTTATTTTCTTGCACTACCATTGTAACTTCCTCTTCCTTGACCATCTATGGTGGGACACGCTACACCAGATAAATCTTATTGTTCTCTCATTGCGGAACATACTGTAACATACCTAGCATCCAACTAATCTATGCCACATAAATTTTTTGAACTGCAAGCAATTAAAATATATACACACATAACTCTTGTGGAAACATATATGTATAAAACGTAAATAGCCAAATACACTTGTAAATGCATGGATTCAAACTGAAATAATAGTAACATATACATGCAAAATATACAGGAAATACCCATAAAAATAAACACAGTTATAACCGCACATATGATAACCCATAAAAATAAGCACGTAAATAACAATGCATCATGTAACTTTATCACACAATTGAAACTTATCTTGGTAATAATGTCACCAACTACATGCAGACCTTCCACAAAACTCCCAGTCTTAGACTACACTATTCATCACTCTCAACAATGAGTCACCCCCGAGATGGAACTAAACTCCACCCAGGTAAAGGGATTCCTAACTAGGCTAAAGGCTCATAGACAATAGGAAAGAGTCCATCTCAGGTGCCAACTCAAACTAACAACCTACAATCCCTCATTCCCCACATGCCTGTCCCACTCCAGGAAGTATGCCCCTTCTCTGCTCAACAGTCCTTCGGTTGCCCCACTTCCTTTCCGGGCTTCAGTAACAGGCCGGAGAGGAAGTCTCAGAGCAATGTAGCTGTAGTTCAACACCTTCAGGAAATCAATTCCCCGCAATTTTCTCACCTAGAGAGAAATTTCTCAGAGTCCTAAAAAAATTCCTCTTCAATATCCCATGGGCCTGATAACCTGCTTCTTTAGTCCATCTCCCAAGATAACCAACTACACGAACAGAGAATGACTATGGATACAGGTTCAAATACAGTCATGAAGATATGAAATATAGCTCAATGGGTGTGTGCATGATCATGGATGATTAACTGGATGACTGAATGATGGCAAGAATGATGGAAAAGATGGGAAAATGAACTAAGTCCCCACAATATGTATGCATGTCCCTAACTCGACACTTGTCATGTTGGGAGCTACTTTGGCCCACTTGTCCCCAACTTTAGAACTTAGGATAAAATAATTATCCATACTTTATGATTTAAAGAAATATTAATATAATATTCCTTTTTGGCTTAAGATCCCTAGCTTAGCCCTTTTCCTTAAATTTTAGGCCCCTCGCTTTCCCTAACTAGTGGAGTTTAGTCCCTCATCTCTTATATCATGGTCAGTCTATGTGAAACGAAGTATTTTATATTAATCATGAGACATATAAAAAAATAGGTGCACTGGCCTTTAACATCTAGGCACTCTAGCCTAATTCCAAAACATAAGAATCCCAACTTATAATAACTGGCTCACCAGCCTATAAAACACATCATATACACAAAGGCTCACTGGCCTCAATATCGTGTGTACTTAAGATGCTGCATGTGGTATCCTGGAATGTGCACACTTCATCCTTGGGCTGCGCAGTACATGCGTGCACTATGCTATGAAAGGTGCATAAAAAATTATATCAAACATCTCACCAACTTACGTACATTTTTATTTACATTTACAATTGGGTTCAGCTTAGGGATATTACAACCATAGGAATTATGCATTTAGATTCCTCTACTAGTTCTATGATACCAGTTTCCAACATTATGTCAATTTCATCCTTCACTTTCTTTTTATATATTGGATTCAGTCTGTAAGGTCTCTACTTGACAGGTCTTCCCTCATGTTTGAGAGGTATTTTCATCTCTCCTAGCTCTCCTGCTATGTCGTTCATCTCTGGAAAGGTTGTTGGGAACATGTCACTGTATTTGTGTAGTAACTCTGTTATTATTTCTATTGTTTGTTCATCCCAATGGTCTCCAATACTTTCCATTTTAGGGTTATCAATGGTCCCAATGTTGATTTTCTTCACCTTGATAGATGTAGAAAATACTTATGGTTCCAAAGATGGACCTTCAACCTCTCTTTCTCCTTCAACTTTTGTAATAGGAATATTACATGGGTCATCTTCATTTGGTACTTGTTCTTCCACATGATAGCATGCCAATAGTTCCTTAACTGTCAGTCTATTATGTTTTTGATACTCTGTCATGATTTCAACCTTTCGCTCATCAATAAATATTACACCTTTTATCTACTTTAGTGGTGAATCAATGTTGGGTTTCTCATGTTCAAATGAGAAAGTTACTACAAAATTTTGTTCTAATGATGTCCATTCGGTAGTACCTCTACGCATCTCCTGGTCTATATACCAGTTTTCTGGGATTCCTTCCAATGTGTGGATGAAATGGAGGCCATTATTCTGGTGGTGTCATCTTCCATTGTTTCATGCACTTATCCAAGTGTTCTGTTGGTATCCCTTTCCCATCATACCTCTGCATTTTATTGTTGCATTGTTATGAATCTAATGCACAATAATCATTTACATTGGTACCAATCTTGAATTGTTTCTTTATGCACACCCCACCAAATTGCAGGTGTATCCTTGAGTGAAATATCTAGGGATAAGATCCTCTGATTCTCTAATAATTCATCTTCATATTTGGTCAGAAATTCCTCTAGATCATTTACGCCATCAAAACTGGGAGGTTCCCTTATATCTGTACCAAACCATCTTATTGCACGGTCTATTATTGCACACCTTCTTGTGGATACTTAATGTAATCTATGTTGCCAATTCTCCATACATGTATCCGAGTCAGAATCACATGATGTGATGCTTCTCCAGCTAAGTACCCCATCTGTAGTTGGGTTGACATAATCTTCTTCTCATGTGGTGGTTCTGTACAACTGGTTTATTTCTTCCAAATCTAGATAGGTGGGTTATACAAACCTTTCTCCTTCTGATAGATCTAATGGTGCAATGACTCTATATTCTCCTGATTCAAATTTCATTTTTATTGTCTTCAAATTTATTATGGCCTAGTTATCATATGCCTTATCCAATCCAAGAAATGTTGGATATGGTGTTGTGCCATATACAATCTCTATTACTTCAAAGTCTACCTCAGTGCACACTCCATCCAAATCTACTATCACAGCTTTAAGCCTTCCAATTGGTAGAACTCTTTGTTCATTTTCTAAGTTCAATTGTATAGGTGAATAGCCTAGTGTGTGCTCTGCCATACACTTCCATGTATTCTTGGGTAACACATTTACTTCAGAGCCTAAGTCCAATATAATATCCCCCATATTGAAATCTCCAATGTTGGCATTCAGTCTGAATTCTTTGATTGTCCTCCTTCTTGTATGGAGGTCATTGAATTTTTTCTACTCTAACTTCCCCTCTACCTCTGTGTTACATCTTTATAACATATTTTGAAAAAATTTAATAGATGATGGATCATTCAATATCTTAACATAGGATTGTAGACAATTCTTTATGGTACTTACTTGCTATAAAGGTTGTGCTTCGCTAGTGTGGTCCATTGATAAAGGAATCTTGTAAATTGGTACATTCTGAATATGCTACGCAGTTGATGTAGATGCAACATATTGTTTGAGGAACTCCTGTATGGCCTCCTTGAATGTCTCATTTTCTTTCTGTGCATCAAACTGCTTCTGTGTTTCAATATTTTTCTTCACCCATTGGTGTTGTGATGGATCTTGTCTTACTATGTCAATTCCTATCTTGGCACCTCCTTGCGTGACTATGTTGATATTTCTTCCATCATCCCTGGATTTTGTAGAAATCCACTGGACATTCTGATTATTATGATTTCTCTTATCTTGGATCTTCCCCAATAATGTCATACAGTCTTTTGTGTCATGGATTTTTGTGCAACAATACATACATGTCGTAGGTGGAAGTGGACATTCCCTTGCATAATGTCCTGGATGTTGGAAATTGTGGCACACTACTGGACCTCTGCCTCTTCCAAATCCTCCTCTACCTCATCCTCCACCTCTATATCTAGTTTGATCTCCTCATGGTGCATTGTATTGAGGTACCTGATTATATTGTGTGGGGTTATACTGTGGCTGCACGTTGTTATATTGTGGCTGGGAAATGTTATACTGCTATTGTGTAGTGATGTATGGAGGTGGTACCTGGTTGAACTAAGGTGCAACTTTCCCTGTCATTATTTCCTCTTGCACCCTATAGGTATTTGAAGTTCTTTCCCTCATCAGCTCCATTGTCCTACAATATTTATCACCATGGCCCAATCGCTTGCAAAAATTGCAATATAAACTATTGGGTATTGTTTGGTACATATACATCATGGGAAAATGATATGGATCATTTCCATGCATCTTACAGATCTTGCACCATGGTCCTCTTGTTGGAAAAGGGTTTGGTACTCCTGTTGCCATGTACTACGTGAAAGTTAGGAATTCATTCTTATGGTGTCCTTCTGTCCTGCATGTGGTACACCAAACAAATTCTATTTTCTCTTTTCCCTTATTCTGGTCAAGCTGAAATGTTATGTTCTTTAGATCCTCCTTCAAATCATCTATTGATGGATCTATCTTATGATACTAGTTCTCTTCCAATTGTAAGGTTGCCTGCAGAGCCTCTCGTTGAGTTTGAAACTTTTGTTGTCTCGATGGGTATTTCAAATGTGGTAACAATGAATTCACAAAAATATGTCTATGTTGCATGTCATTCATGGCATACTTCAACTTACCATTCAACTGTTTAAACCTATGATCAATCTACCAAATAGACTCACCTGGTTTATGTCATATTTCAATAATCTCATTCATGTACTTATATTCTGAGCTAGGATTCTGAAATTCATTGATCAATAGCTTCTTCACATATGAAATAGTCCTTTTTACTCCTGGTGGACTATTTGCATCTAGGCTCATGTACCAATCCAGTGCACAGTCTTATAGAGTGATATCTAATTGCGTAAGTTTTCTATCCTCATATGTGATCTACTTTTCTTCCCAGATCTTCTCATAGATAAATAAATGCTTTTCAGTGTCCTTAGATGCCTCTCCCCAAAATTTTGGTAACCTGATCATGGGATCATGTCCTGCCATCTTGAACTGTGTTGAACTACTACCTCCACATGGTGTAGATATTTGACTGCTACTTCCTGAGTTGGCTCCTCCAGTTTCTTCTCCCTTTTTGGATGTATTTCTTATTGTATTTCTTCCACTAAAATTCAATTGTCTAATTGGTGGTGTTCTTTCTAGTGTATTATTCACACATGGGGTTATGGGTTCCACACTAACATTGACATGGATGGTATTTACACCTTCTATTATTTTCCTTGGACCACCTGTCATCCTTTCATATGTTACATGTAGGATTTCCTCAATCTACTCCATATCCTGGAGATCATCTACCTCTTCCTCATCACTTTCCAAACCCTCTCTATAAACTATGGTTCTCTTCTTATTATTCATGTTATATTGGTAGGGTAATCCACTGCACATCTTTCCATTTGTTATCATTATATTCTTTATCTTGTCTTCCTCCATCATGATCGAGTCCATGGCCTCCTTATTCTTTCCCTTATCCATATGTTCCTCCATTTCTCCACCTCTTGTCAATGGTTCCCCCCTTCCCCCATGCACGCAGGGAAGTTTAGTTGTCTGATTCCATAGTCATCACATCATTCCTATATAGTAAAACATTGATTGAAGTATACATCAATTTGATATACCTACCTCTAGGTCCTTTTAGAAACTCCTTCTCTGTTTCACTGTAAGACTTTCCAGTCTCTATTACAAATTTTGTGATAAACCCCGCAACAATATTGTCTAACCATAAATCTACTGTGCGCATGAATTTGTTGTTAACTTGTTGTAACTTCATGATATCCACATGATTCCACTCTAGCTATATGATTTGATTTGTAGTTTGGTTGTCTTTTAAAATCAATAGCCACTCCTGCAACATGCGTCATGCAGGTTGCTAAATATGTACCTGTCCAGATATTTGCATGGTGTTATCTTACTTTTTTTGTTATCCTTCTGTGAAAATTCAGGCTTCTTTGTTTCAACCATCTTTTGATCTCTACCTTTGTTGGATTCCATAGTTTGGACATTCCCTTTTTATACCTTCAATCTCTGCATGCTTCTTCTATGGGTCACATTCACGCAATCCCATGTAGTTCCAACCAGAAATGAAACCATTTGTTGGTTATTACTCTCTCTATCTACTTCTTGGGCTGACTTAGGTTCAGATCTGAACATGTTTCCAACAAAACCCATTAAAACTATCGACTGTCCTGGTAAAGAAAAAGGAAACACATTACATAGAATGTACTGCGCAGTCTCACTCGAGATAGTCTTATAGGTGACTGCAATGCTCAAGTTCTTGCAGTCTAGGAAATAATGGGGATCTAGGATTATACTTTATCTTCTTTAGGCCTTGGTCTCATTATTCTCTCTATTATTCCTAATATTCATTCATCTGTTAAGATTATGCATGAATTCTAATAAATTTAACAATATTATTCATTCATCCATTCATAATCTAACTACTGATAGATGGTAAATATGAAATACACAACACACATAACACGGGTTTTACCATGGTTCACCCCTTCCTGGGCTATCTCCACAAATATATGGCTTCTTACACTCTTTTATTTATATTTCTGCAATATATGGTGCTCTGTGCACTACAATTCTGATCATACAATCATGAAAAAGGTTTGACAACCTCTATGAGGTGGAATAGATCACACTAGGATCCTTAGCCTATGATTTAAGCCTCAATATCTAGCTACCTTATTCTTCTACATCTCAACATCTTACAAAAAGGTATCACAACAACTTCTTACAATTTCATAACCAACCTGGAACCAAAAGCACGAACCACCCTCACCTAGAACTCCTAGGTTCTAATTTATACTAATTTAAAAGCTTCTTAGATTTTACAATATCTTAAAAAAACTCTAACCCTAACATGGTTAGGATTTCTTTCTTGCATGATTTTCTCCTTTGCATGTGGCTTTCCCTCACATGTGTTTCTTTTCCTACCAACTGTTCTTCTCCAAAATTTGGTTTTACCTTCCAAAAATAGGCATTTCCTTAAAATAGGACTGCGCCAAACACCACGAACACTACTCATTTACTGACGTTCTCATGTTATAATTAGGTGTCGATAGAAAAATAATATTATCCAAAGACAACAATCGTCTTAGAATTCAGATCCTTCGCCTACAGAGTCATGCCATTTGGATTGAAGAATGCACCAACAGTCTTCTCGAGAATAGTTTTTATGGAATTTCAAGAATATATATATAAATATGATTGTCTACTTTGATAAATGGCTGATATACAAATCATATACAATGGCTTAGGCTCATGCTAGAACGATGTAGGAAAATACAACTATCGTTAAATATTAAGAAATGCATATTCTCTACACCAATTGGAATCCTTCTAGGACATGTGGTATGTAAATATGGAATAAAGGTCATCATGGAAAAAATTAAAACTATTCTCGACTTAAAGCTCTCTGTGAACCAAAAACAAATAAAACTCTTTCTGGGACACACTGAATACTATAGAATGTTTTTACAACACTACTCAAACATCACATTTCTAATGGATGAGATTCTACAGAAATAAATCGAGTTTATATGGAGCCAATATTGTGAGGAATCCTTTGAATTCCTAAAGAGAAAGTCCTTCGAAGCACCAATACTAAAATTCCTTGATCAGTTAAGAAGGTTTCATGCATAGGTCGATGCCTCTAACATTTTTGTCAGGTCGGTGCTAGCACAGACATATGACGACATAATCGATCATCCAAATGCATACATAAGTTGGAAATTAAACAAAGAAGAAAGAAAATATTCGACCACGGAAAGAGAAGCCCTATCAATGATATTCTCTTTACATAAATTTCGTCACTACTTACTTGCCAATTGTTGGCCCTTAACCAATTTTTGAGGATTCTTGGTCATGTTTGACCTACTTTTGGGACTTCAACAGGCTCTTGAAGGCAGAGCGCAAGGCAAAGCAGAGATCGCGGGATCTTGGCCCCTTTTTAGGGATTTTTGGGTTTTGGGCTTATGTAACTGGTATGGGGATGTCGACCCATTAGTTTACCCATGCTTAGGCCCCCTTTTGTAATATATAAATAGATGTTAGGCGATGTAAGATAGAGACAATAAGTGACTAGTTAGTTGCAAGTTGTGCTTAAGTGCAGGTGATGGTTGTAAATGCTTTGTGCATGATGTGTGAAACTTGCAAGGCTGAGTGAAAGTGACTGTATGTAGGATTTGTGCTATAACCTAGATCGAGGAAGGAGGATCTAGCGAAGTGTGCATAGATCTCTTGTCCTATGCGGTGTTGGTTTTAAGGCTCTGTGCATGTAAGAAGATTGAATGAACCTAATAAAGAAGATGAAGAGTTAGCAGATGTAGCCCCAGGGTGGGGGTTGTAGAAATTTCAATACAAATTAAGTATTTCCTAGATTCTTCTAATCTAACAATTATATGCCACTGTTAAATACGGAATCGCTTCTACTAATATTCTTGCAGAATTTAAAACATGATCGCCAATTGCAATATCAAGAATAAATATCAATCACACATAATACATACGTTTTTACCTGGAAAGCATAAAGATAAAAACAACACTATCATATATTATGTTTATATCATGGACCATGAAAAAATCTCATACAAAACTCTAATATAAGATCTCTTAGTACAATATACAATCGTCTCACACTGTCATGCAAAAATTGACAAATTCATGTGTCAATTTACTGCTCCCAGACAACCTGCCTCCTCTACGCAATCCCTGCTAATGGAAAAAATGAAAATGAATTCGAATTCCTCTTGCCTAGGTTTCACATTCCTCATGGGCACATCCACTGTGTGTATGATTTCATGAGTGCACTCACTCAAATCACAACTGATATCCAAACTATCCCTTTCACCTGTTATCTCAACTGGGTCTCCACTGGATCTAACATGCATGTAGTTAATAGTGGTAAATCTTCAGTTGCATGTGAGATCACTGATTGTGAATTAATTAATAATTAATTCACTGATCTCTCACTAGTGGAAGTTCTATTACAACTAGTACAACTAAGGTTAACTCGCTTAACTGAGTTAAACTACTTCACAACTCAAATAATTACACATCCAACTTTGTTACAACTTCGAATCACTCAGTTACAACTAATTCGACTTGGATGTCCCACCAATCAACCTTTGAACTCAAATTTCCTATAGCTAACTGATTCACCATTTCAGTTAACTATTTTCAAGTAATTATGAGATAATAGATTAATATTTGTTGTCCAATTTTTTAAGGGAAAAATAAATTAGACACACATTTCTTGTTGACTTTTGAACACTCCCTCTCAACAAGAAAGGGATTATCCTTCTCCCCAATCCTGTCTCTATGGTATTCAAATTTTCTCCTAGTGAGAGCCTTCGTCAGAATGTCTTCATCCTGATCTTCCGTAGGAATGTACTAAAGCAACATGATCTTCCATTGCACACAATCTATGAGATGATGATACCGGATATCTATATGCTGAGATCTATCATGAAACACGAGATTAATCGAGAGTTTAATGCAACTCTAATTATCACAATGAATCACTGTCGGATCTAAATGAGAACCAAACAAACCGACCAAGATATTTCTCATCCATATAGCCTCACATAAAACTTGACTTGCTGCCATGTATTCTGCTTCTGCTAAACTGAGTGCCATGGATCTCTGCTTCTTGCTGCACCAAGAAACAACTGTAGATCCAATACTAAAGATCCCCCCTGATGTGTTCTTTCTATCCATTGGGATGCCCACCCAATTTGCATTCATGAAGCCATTCAACTTCACCTCATCTGTCTGTCTATACCATAATCCATACTCATATGTGCCCCTCATGTATCTCAGGACATGCTTACCCGCCTTCCAAAAGAGCTTGGTAGGCTTAAGCATCGCTTGACTCATATGGTTAACCACATAGAAAATTTATGGTCTCATGTTCACTAAATACATTAGCGAACCCACTAACTGTCGATAGACAATAGCATCCACTACCTCTCCAGAAGTAGCATCCTCTTTCTTCCCTGTAAGAGGAGTATCCATGGGTTTGCAACCCTCCATGTAAAACTTACCCAGTATCTCCCTTACATACTTGCCTTGAGACACAAAAGTTCACCATCTCACTGCCATATTTCCAATCCAAGGAAATAATGAAGAAGTCCCAAATCCTTCATCTCAAACTCCTTTGCAAGGTCCTCCTTGCATGAGTGTATCAACTGCTCATCACCAGTTAGTATTAAATCATCAACATAAATAAAAATGATTAAAAGCTTACCCTCCACCACAATTTGGTATAGGTTTGCATCTGCTTCACTTTTGGTGAAGCCCAGTCTAGTGAAATAGCTATCTATCCGAGTGTACCAAGCACAGGGTGCTTGCTTCAGCCCATACAATGCTCTCTTGAGTCTGCACACATGTGAATCCCTGTCAAATGTATCAAAAACTTATGGCTGCTTAATGTACACTTATTATTCAATGATCCCATTGATAAACAAAGTTTTTACATCCATCTGATGAATGAGCCAACCCATCTACACTGAGAGTGAAAAGATGGATCTTATGGAAGAGTACCTTGCGATAGGTGTAAAGGTATCATCATAATATATCCCCTCGATTTGTTAGAAGCCCCGAGCCACAAATATGGCCTTGTATTTCTCAAAACTCCCATTAGCATCTTGCTTTACCTTGTAGATCCATCTTGAACCTACCACTGATTTATCAACCGACCTTGGAACAATTTCCCAAACATTGTTTTTGACAATGGAGTCATAATCCTCCACCATTGCATCTACCCATGTGGGCTCCTGCACTACTTCCTGAAAGGAATATGGTTCAGCCACAATACATTTTTCTCATGAGAGCCATGTATCCAGTAAATCGATTAGGAGACTGTCTCTATCTGCACTTTGAAGTAGGGGCTCCTACCTTCTATGCAACATCTAGTCTCAATCTATCATATTCTGTGGTGTGATTTCTGCCATTTCTGATGGATGTCTCTACATGAGTGGTTTCCTCCACTCCGTGAACCTCCTCATGTGGATGATCCACATATTGAGACTCATATTTGGGAACCAACAGTTCCTTCTCTACATGCAAGTCTAGCTTCCTCTCAAGCGACAACCACATGGATTTCCCCTCTTCAAATTTTATATCCCGTCGCACAACAGTCATTCTGTTGTTTGGAAAATACACATGATAATTATGGGGTGTTTCTGTGTACCCCACAAAAATCCCAACTTCAACAATCGGTTTCCCCTTTCTTCCCAGCATCCTTGGTCACATGCACATAAACAGATGAACCAAAAATCTTAAAGTGTGAAACATCAGGTTTATTACCAGTAAAAGCTTCTTCATGTGTACTCATGCCAAGTACTCTATGAGGACAATGGTTTTGCACATAAACCATATTATTGCATGCTTCCTCCCACAAATGCATTGGTAGGACCTGATCATGCAACATCGCTCGTGTTGCACCCACGATCATTCTGTTCTTCCTCTTTGCAACCCCATTTTGTTGTGGGTTATGAGGTGCTATGAGTTCTCTTCGAATTACTTCTTTGCTAAATAAGTCTTTGAATTCGTTAGAGATGTATTATCCATCATTATCGCTCCTCAGAGCCTTCACTTGCTTTCTTGACTCTTTCTCCACAAATGCTTTAAACTCACAAAACTTTGAGAATGTTTGATCCTTCTTCTGCATGAAGAATATCCATCATTTACGAGAAAAGTCATCAACAAAAATAACATAATACTTATGTTTTGTTGTTGAAGCAAATGAGAGTGGTTCACACACATTTGTGTGAACTCTCTCCAGGATCAACAAAGCACGGTTCTCCTTTTCATGAAATGTGGACTTTACATACTTCCCCATGGTGCAACCCTTGCACTGATCTAACTAAGCAAGTGTTCCCATTGGAAGTCCAATAGATATTTGTTGCATGATTTTCAAGGCTCCATAATGAAGATGGCCCAATCGCCTGTGCCATAATTCACCCTCATCCTATCTCACCACTTTTTTTGCCTTGCCCATCATGGTAGCGTATCCATATACCTCCATCTTGTAGATATTCTTAACTCAAATCCCTATATTCTTGACCTGACCTATTGGTTTATGCCTCAAGAAATATTTTCCATCGCTGAAAACAATGTCAGAGCCTCTGTCCTCCAACATTGCGACTGAGACCATGTTTTTCTTCAGACTTGGAACATGCATAAGATCTTTCAATTGAAATGGTTTACTTGAATCCCTATGAAAGGTAATGGTACCAATGCCATTCGCACTGTTTCATCCATCATCACCCATCTCTATATGCATTTTGACATCTTTCGCCTCCAAGTCACTAAAAATATCCTTATCTCCCATCATGTGGAAGGGAGGGCCACTATCCAAATACCACACCGATCCCAATGCACTTGAATCCATGCATGCGATCAAAGAGAAGTCAATTTCAAATTGTGAGGCAAGGGCCTCACCAGCTACAGCTCCAACAACCTTCTTCTTCTTCTTCTATGGACAGTTAGTAGCAAGATGCCCATGTTCGTGATAGTGAAAACACTTCACTTTGGACACATCCAACTTCTTGACTTTAGACTCAGATTTTGAATGGAACTTCTTCCCCTTCCCTTTCCTTACCTTGGAATCCAAAGAAAAATCCTCTTCATCATCATGCTTTGATGAAGAGACATCTCTGTTGTTTCGCCTGAACTCCTCTTGCACTAGATCCGACCATAGTCGTTCCCAAACTGACAATTTTTCTCTTCCATTGATAGAGTCTTGATAGATGTGCCAACTCTTGAAGTCCTAGGAGCACCAATCTCACCAAATCATCATCAACAACTGTTATTCCCACACTCCCCAACTCATCCCAATATTGGACAAACTTTGTCAGATATTTTGGATTGGCATCTCCCTTATCCATCTTGATCTTCCTGAGTTTATCTTTGAGCACCAATTTCCTATGGTCGTTGTTGTTTTGGAATAGATCTGTCAAAGACTTCCACATTGCATATGGTGTGAATTTCACATGGAGGTTTGAGACAATGTTGTCTTGTACTCCCTCCAATGAGATCCTCCTCACCTGTGCCACTTTCTTTTGCCATGCATCAAGATTTGTAGCATCTGCAACATCTGGCTTAGGAACATCTTTGTCAATGAATTCCTTCAAGCCATTGTCTTTGAGTACTGCCTCCATCTTGTCCTTCCAAGAAATATAGTTTGAGCTACCCTCGATTACATACTCTAACCTCAAGCCATTGAAATCCATTTTGATCTTGAATCAATTGTAGCACCAAGAAAGTCTTTCTGCAAATTTGAATTCTATCCAGTGACAAATTCAGCTTCTACAATCTTCTGCGCGCTCTGATACCATGTAGAAATTTCAATACAAATTATGTATTTCCTAGATTCTCCTAATCTAACAATTATATGCCACTATTAAATATAGAATCTGTTCTACTAATATTCTTGCGGAATTTAAAACATGATCGCCAATTGCAATATCAAGAAGAAAGATCAATCACACATAACACATAAGTTTTTACCGAGAAAGAATAAAGATAAAAACCCCACTATCATATATTATGTTTATATCATGGATAATGAAACGATATCATACAAAAATCTAACCCAAGAGCTCTCAGTACAATATACAATCGTCTCACACTGTCATGCAAAAATTGACAAATTCATGTGCCAATTTACTACTCCCAGACATCCTGCCTCCTCTGCGCAATCCCTGCTAATGGAAAAGATGCAAATGAATTCGAATTGCTCTTGCCTAGGCCACACATTCCTCATGGGCACATACACTATGTGTGTGATTTCATGAGTCCACTCACTCAAATCACAACTGATAGCCAAACTATCGCTTTCACCTATTATCTCAACTGGGTCTCCACTGGATCAGACACGCATGTAGTTAACAGTGGTAAATCTTCAGTTGCATGTAAGATCACTGATTGTGAATTAATTAATAATTAATTCACTAATCTCTCACTAGTGTAATTTCAGTTACAATTAGTACAACTAAGCTTAACTCACTTAACTGAGTTAGACTACTTCACAACTCAAATAACTACACATCCAACTCGGTTACAACTTCGAATCACTCAGTTACAACTAATCGACTTGGATGTCCCACCAGTCAACCTTTGAACTCAGATTTCCTATAGCTAACTGATTTTCCATTTCAGTTAACTATTTTCAAGTAATTATGAGATAACAGATTAATATTTATTGTCCAATTTATTTAAGGGAAAAATAAATTAGACACACATTTCTTGTTGACTTTTCAACAGGGGTGAACAATGTATATCCCGTGTTGTGATTGCTATGTTCTTTATAGTTGTTGTCTTATCTATGTGATTGAATGCTTAGTGGTCTAATATATGCTTATAAGGATCTATTATGGTAGCTTAGTGTTGAATAATGTGAATGAATGCTAGATCTGATCTATGTTAGTTTTCTTAGTGCTTGGATCTATTGGAACTGTGTGAATACTGTGTTGATTATTTATTAGGGTTTAGTTGTGCTGTAGACTAAGATTGAATATTGATGAGTTATAATTTCTAAGTGCTATGTTAAGGTGTTACAATCATAGATCTATGTCCCAGCTAAGGTTGCAGACATTTGAGTCCTCCAACCACACCTACCTCTTCCTTAGGTGAGACTTCATCTGCTTCGCAAGTGTTGTCTGAAGGGCCAATAGTTAGGGTTTTGTTGGTGCGTTGTTGTAGCATTGAACCCCAGGTCTACCCCTGTGCCAACAAATGGTTCCATTAACATTACCTAAAACTGTGATTGATGGGAACCAAGGAAGAAGAAGCTTTGTGTGAAGATCGGACCTGAAACTATGATTGTTAGGAACTGAAAAAGAGAAAAGCTCTGTACATAGATCTGTTTTCCTAGTATGCAATACTACTTGACTTGTGAAGCTCTGTGCCAAGAGGAAGGGTCAGATATGAAGAAAAGAGGTAATATATGAAATCTTTGTGCTCTGATAAAGGTAAAAGTGAGAATTTTTTATTAAAGAGGTAAGATCTGTAAGCTTTGTGCTTTGTTAGAGGTAAGATAAGTGGAAATTTTTGTTTCTAAAGTATGGATCTAGGTATGTTTGATAAATATTTTCCTAGATTGAAACGTAGGGCACATCTAGATGAAATAAGGTTTGATATGAGTAGATCTAACAAAAATAGTGAAAGATATGCTATATCTATGCATAGAAAGAATGTTTGGACTAACAAATGGATGTAGGATCCTAGAAAGAACTTTTTGTAGGTTAACTACCATGATACTAGTGCGTAGTATAGGAAAGATTGGGGATCATTTAAAATAAAACGAGTATTAACCATTTGTTACAGTTGCAAAAGGTTGGGACATTTGGCTAAGGAATGCCCTGATAGAAGCCCTAGTTGTCTTTGTTGTAAAGCTACGGATCATGAATTTTTGGATTGCCCTATAATGATTGCTAATCTTGACATAATGAATATGAGACAAGAAGACCCTAAGGAAGGTCAAGGCACCGAGACCATGAAGGAACCCCAAAAAGAATCAGAGGATGTATTGCTACAAATGAAAGAAAACCTAAATGATCACTGAAATATCATCTTATCAGAGATCTTCAAAGAAGAAGAATGCATAGAAGCAAGAATAAGAGACTTCGACATTGACTGTGTTCTGGATGAAGAAACACAGGTGAATATCATGACAAAAATAACTTAGGAAACTTTAGGAAATCCTGTTATGATTCCTTCATTGGGAGGAATAAGATTATTTAGAGGAAAGCTGATAAACCTATGTGGAAGAATCAACCATACATCTATGAGTGCTCATGGAACTTTGACAGAGGAAGATTTTGAGATTGTTAAATTTATTGAGAACAACGCCCCATTTTCCATATTACTAGGAAAACCTTGGATTGAAAATGATCAATCCATAAGAAAATAAGAGGAAGTCCTAGAGAAGAAGAAGAAATAATTATAAGATTTCATGACTAGGAGGATAACACACTTGATTAAAGAATAAGAGAATAGATCGAATCTATTTAGAACCAGAAACTTGGATGTCGAAGTTGAAAGAACACAAGAAGAGTCACAAGCACCTAACTTAGCTAGAGAAGAGTATTACCCGTGAACCCTACGAAAGAATATCAACAACACGAAGTTACTATGCCAAAATAAGACAAGAATCAGAATGGAAAGAGGAATATTGAGACGGAGATCACTGGGAAAAGGGATAGAAATCTTACTAAGAAGAGAGCAAAGATTGAAAAGTTACAGAAGGTTCTGGAGGGAGCTTCGCAGAAGGAAGAAGACTGAAGAAGTCCAAGAATTGAGTAGTGCATTGGAAGAGACTGCTTCAATATCACTTGGCCGAGGGGGTGATGATGAAGTAGAAGAGACAAATGAAAAAGAAGACCAACAGAAGCAAGGTGAAGTAACACCGCCTAGGGATCTTGCTAATGATGCTAATCCCTTGAATAAAAGGAAGGTTTCTCCCATGAAACCCACTTCCTAGAAGAAATCCAGAGCCACCATGACTAAGATCCAGAATATGCTCACTGTCGATTACTTTGAATTCATCATCGTAGCTGTGAACAACGCCTCACAAGAAATCTTGCAGAAACATGAATCCAAGAAGAAGGAGATGTACGACAGAGTCAAGGTTGAACTCAGAGGGGTATAGGAGGCCCTTCAGTCTATCCGTGTAGTATCCACTATGCCCCCTCCATCAGAAGAACCAGAGTTGGGAGATGATCCTGCCCAACTCTGCATACTAGCTGATGTGACTGAAGCTCGCCTTCATCGAGCCCAAGCTGAGAAAGACCAGGTCACAATGGTGTTGAAGCAAGCCCAAGAAGAAATGGTAGAATAACACCGAGTTGCACAGAAAGAGAAGGATGACCTTCAAGCCAAGTTTGAAGAAGAAAGGGCACAGGTCAAGCAAGAAAAATAACAGTTTCTCATATAACAACTTGGAGTTAAAGAAGAAGTCGATAGAGAACTTCACTCTGTGATGGGCTTAGAACCAAAGGAAAAAGATCGAGTAGATCATAAGGTAGTGCAACTCACGGAAGCTATCCAACATATTCAACAAAGAATAGTAAACTTAGAGCTCCACATAGTTCCCAACACTCTGCAGGATGTGAGGGATCAAAGAGAAGCAATTTCCCGAAGCACAGTTGAAAGAATCAAGGCCCTTGCCATGGAATGTAAACAACTAAGTGATCGCAGTGCCTAGACTTATGAGAGACTCAATGAGAATCCAAAACTGAAGGCACTGGAGTCACAGCTCCAGGAGGTTAAGCAACAAGAAGAAATAATACAGGCGCAGTTGAAGCCCCTATTAGCATTTGAGAGGATGAAGCGATCCCAAGAACAATGCACTACTCAACAACATGTACACACCATTTTGAGCAAAGTCATGGAAGTGAATCAGAGGCTCCAACCTATATAGGATGAGGCTTGCCTAGTGTTCACATATATTGAATGCTGAAGAGCATAACTAGAGAAATTCGTCACTACAATTGAACAACGCTTAGAGGGACCTGTCAACGAAGCAGTAATCCAAGAATTCTCTGAGCAGGAGGTCGTGGCACAACAACAGGTCGAAGCATCTCAATCCAAGCTCGAGGCTTTTGAAGCAGAGCTACCTAGATTAGAGTGACTCGGGACGAGTCACATTTGAGTCTTGGGGGCTTGTTGGCCCTTGACCAAGTTTTGAGGATTCTTGGTCATGTTTAACCTAATTTTGGGACTTCGATAGGGTGTTGAAGGCGAAGTAGAGATCGCGGGATATCGGCCCCTTTTTAGGGATTTTTGGGTTCTGGGATTATGTAACAGGTATAGGGATTTTGGCCCATGGGTTTACCCATGCTTAGGCCCCTTTTTGTAATATACAAATAGATTCTAGTTGATGTAAGAAAGATACAGTAAGTGACTAGTAAGTTGCAAGTTGTGCTAAGTGCAGGTGATGGTTGTAAATGCTTTGTGCATGTTGTGTGAAACTTGCAAGGCTGAGTGCAAGTGACTGTATGTAGGATTTGTGTTGTAACCTAGACCAGGGAAGGAGGATCTAGCGAAGTGTGCGCAGATATCTTGTCTTATGCAGAGTTGGTTTTGAGACTCTATGCATGTAACAAGATTGAATGGAGCTAATAAAGAAGACAAAGAGTTGGTGAACGTAGCCCCAGGGTGGGGGTGAACTACGCATATCCTGTGTTGTGATTGCTATGTGCTTTATAGTTGTTCTCTTATCTATGTGATTGAATTCTTAGTGTTCTAATATATGCTTAGAAGGATATGATATGGTATCTTAGTGTTGAATAATGTGAATGAATGCTAGATCTGATGTATGTTTGTATGCTTAGTGCTTGGATCTATTGGAACTGTGTGAATAATGTGCTGATTATTTATTAGGGTTTAGCTGCGCTATAGACTAAGATTGAATATTGATGAGTTATAATTGCTAAGTGATTTGTTAAGGTGTTACAATCACAGATCTGTGTCCCAGCTAAGGTTGTAGACATCTGAGTCCTACAACCACCCCTGCCTCTATCTTAGGTGAGACTTCATATCCTTCGTAGGTGTTGGCAGAAGGGCCGATAGTTAGGGTTTTATTGGTGCACTGTTGTAGTGTTGAACCCTCGGTATGCCCATGTGCCAAAACCAATCTGTTCACATTTTTTACAGACCATCAAGCATTGAAATACTTAGTTAACAAACCAGTCCACCAAGGAAATATTATCCATTGGTTACTTTTATTTTAGGAGTTCAAATTAGATGTAATCATGCGACTTGGAAAAGGGAATATTCAACCCAACCACCTATCATGAATTGAAACAAAAGAATACCCAACAGGCATTAATGACAACCTTCCAGATGCACATTTATTCAAATTAGAAGTTGTTCCGAGGTGAGATCGGAAGAGCGTCGTGTAGGGAAAGAGTGTAGATCTC
>CBVK0100097292.1:0-33342 GCA_900067695.1 Picea abies
CCGATCTGCTGAGGAGCTTCATCATTATGCAGATTATGACTTGTCATTGAGGAGAAGAGGCGCATCTCAAAAGAGATAGTTCAGTGTATTCCAAGAGGAAGACACCAGTTGGTTGATTTCGGTGTTGAAAGACACAACCTAGTCATCGGGAAGATCATCCAGGTCTTCCATCATTCTTCATTGGTTCTGCAATGCTCCCATATTCTGGCTATTATCTTTTAGTTTCTTATTTGTATTCCGGCTAAGATCCTTTTGTCTTTTAATCTAGCCAAGTGTTGTTATTTTATTCAGCCACAGTTTCTTATTTGTATTCTGGCTAAGATCCTTTGTCTGTTGATCTATTCAAGTATTGTTAGTTTATTCAGCCGCATTCATCCATTTTGTAATCCATAGAGATATCATAATACAAACTTTGCACTCCTTTACCACGTTTATTATTTGTATGATCATTTATATGTTGTAAACCTTTGATCCTACACACACATTAGCAACATTAGCTAGACTAGCCAAGTCGGGAACATTACAATTTATCATAGTCATTGGTCCCAAGAGGAACGAGCATCGTAGATCAGGTCCCGGAGAATTCATCGATTCAGGAATAGGGAAAAGGTGAGTAAGTAAGTCACAAAGGCTCCGAAGTACAGAGGTGCCAAGGAAGTTGGCCCACGGTCGAAGTCTGTGGTCATATCAAGGAGGAAGTATAGCATAGAGAGCCAACATATTTTGACATTAAGGAGGAGAGGGTTTGCATGTGTCATATAACCTGCACCGAGGAGGTAAAGGGCCTATGTCAAGTTGAATCGGTTCCATGAGGAGCCTGATGAACCATTCGGTTCAACGACTTGAACGATCCTAGATTGGGAGGTCGACCAGCCTTGAAATTTCAGAGGGAAGCGGGCGGGGTCTGGCACCAAGTGGTATCAGAGCTAATGCAGAATTGATTTCTATAAGCAAGGGAGGTAGAGCATTGTACTATGTTGAAGTAGTTGCAAGGTGTGCAATAGATGTTAAACAACCAGGTTGGCTGCAGGTGAACCAAGATGATCATTGGAAGTCATGAGCATGGTCAAGGGAGAGTCTACCCATAGAAAATAAAAGAGGAGATAGAAAAGGAGATCAGTGAAATCCAAGACCATATGGAGAATCTAGCATTCAATATGCAACAGAAAAAAAAGGTGTGATGGAGGTATGAATGGAATTTGAAGAGGACAAATAAATGGCCTGTTTGGAAGTTATTGTCTAGAGGGAAGAAACAGGTGTTAAAAATGTGGTTGAGATATGCTGAAAACCTCAATGACAAGGGAAAGAGATATGGAAAGGGTCCCGTAGGTTTCCAGGTGAGCAATGGGAAGGGATCAGTGGATATCATAAGTTGTCAGGTGGGCAGAGGAGACATCCCAATTTTCCAGGTGGGTAAGGGAGGAGAAATGAGCTTAGCTAAGATTTCACGTCAAAGGGTGTTGACAGATGAAGAGGAGGCAGAAGAAAGACCTCACTCAGATGTAGATTCATGCAAAACTATGAACCATGTGAATGAAGATGATGAGAAGTTAAAATATTTCACCATCGAGGAGAAGGATCAGAGGACCGTTCTGATCATTGGAGGAGTCGAGATATTCCTATGAAGTGACTGAGGAGAGGCTAGCACATATGTTGCGGATGCAACAAAAGGAGAACAATATGAGACTGCCATGAAGGAGGAGGAATAGATATTAAATTATGTCCCAACAAAAGGAGGAAATCACTCATCATAATTGCTCAAGATTTTCATCTAGGAATATGAATAGGAGATGACTACAACACTAGAGTCTGGAGTAGAAGAGGATGTAGACACCATAGAATTCACTGATTTGTGTGAGGAATTGATATCCCTAGAAATAAGGGTGATAGTGCAAATCATGAACATCCAACAGGATAAGTTGGAAGCATATGGAGGATCATAACAACATGGGTTGCAGTCGGAGGGAGCTGGAATGGAACTAGCTGAAGAATTGACAGGAGTCACTCTGTCAAAAGAGGAAGCTGAGTAGAAGTCAAGTGATGAGGAGATTGTAGGAGTGGAAGTTGTAGTAGAGTGGAAATATAAGACCACAAGAGATGCGGAGGATAGTATGGGGGATCAGTGTGATTTACCCATGGACAAAGAGGAAATGTTGTAAGCTGGTATGCAAAAGGAGAGCCAGCCGATGGAGAAACTGGACAAGGTGGTTGAGGAGATAAGGAAGTTGATGTTACGGTCAGTAGAGGAAGTGATCAGAAAGGAGAATATGGATAGAAGGAATCCTGCATGAGTAGTAGGGAAGATGCAGGAGAAACAATAGCAAAGCAGAGAAGCCGAATGATAGCTCCAAGAGAAAGTTTGGGATCCAAGAGGACTTCAGCCATGCTGGAAATATCATGAGAAAGAGCTTATGATTTTTGTATATGTGGAGTATGATGCAGGAGCATTGCTCCACCTCAGCACCCACCAGTCAATTAGCACACATGGTGCACATTTAAGGAAAGGAGAGGCGCTTCCCTCTCATTTTTCCTTGAGAATCAAAAGCGTGATCCAGGAATTTAATGATGACAAGTTGGAAAAGCCAAGTTGTGCCTTTTCACAAGCTGGAGATAAGGTCAACATTATGTTGTTGACAATAGGAGGGCTCTGCATCTGATTTAGAGAATATTTCCATCATTGTAATTTTCCCGTTAGACAAGCATTTTAAATGGTGATTTGACACCACTAGTTTAGCTTGCGAGGGAAGCTCATTGAGCACCTCTTCTATAAATATTTGTATTGTTTCAAAGTAGAGGTTGGATTGTAGGGGGTTGGTGAAGATATATTTACCTAGGAGAGAAACACAGAGATTCGAGACTCATTTGTAGCTCAGAATCCACTATTGTAATTTTGCATTCTACCATTAATAGAAAATGATAGTTTTTCCTATTTTCAATTTTTGTATAATGGATGTTGTGTTATGAATGTCGTTTACATGCATTTGAATTATAGACTAATGTTAGAAATCGTCTATAGGGATAGAGATACAATTTTGTATCCATGAGTGTGTTGGATTAGGTCTGGTTCTCTAGGCTAAGTGAAAGGAGTGCATGACACAGAGAGGAAACTCTATGAGTCGATGCAAGTAGTGTGTGTATGAACTCGGTGCAGTTAGAAGAGAGACTTCCAGGAGGGCATACCAGATTTATTCTTAAACTCAGGAGGAAATTTCAAGGTGGTTAAGTACCTTGGAAATAAATACTATGTAGGAGTAAGCACAACTCAGAGTTACTAAACACTCTGAAACACTCTTCCAGGAAGGCATGGAGAAAGTATGAGAGTGTACAAGAGAAACATTGTTATAAGTGTTGGAATCCTTAAGATAATCCCAAAATTACTGAACATTCTGAGGAAGGAAGGCTTTGTAAGAGTGCATCAACAAATGAAAGGAGATTTCTTAAAACCTTCTGTAATCTAAGGGAGAGGCCATCGAAGAATGGAGCAGAGCGCAAGGAGTGTGCCAAAGATATTATAATTCTATATTACAACCTCAAGAGGAAGAGAAAGAACTGCAAGGAGGGCACACGGAAGTTCATAGAAGAACGATGAACTTTGAAGGTTTTCAAGCCAAGTAAAGTCGCAGAAGATTCTGCACAAAAATCTGCAAGGATTGCAGAAGGAGTTCGAGAATAGCCTAAGTCTCAAAAGAAATAATTTGCACTAAGTGTTAAAAAGGGGTCGAGGACTCACTGAAGTCCCGAAGACAGTGAAATCGTCCATTGTCGAGAGAGACATGTGGCAGAAGATCGAGAATCTTGGGAGCAAGAACTTCGAGAGGTTTTCTAGGTGAAAACAGAGATCTTCACGAAGTCACGAGGCACAAAGGGATTTCAGACCGTCGGATCTAGAAGGCATGTGGCAGAGATCCTCCCAGTTTGGAGGAAGAACCCTTTGAGAAAATTCAAGAGGAGAATACCTAAAGAGCTAAGAGCCGAAGTAATCTTGGTCTTCCATTGAGATAGGACATGTGGATTTGGGATTGACACTTTGTTGATTCGCAAGCCGGGAAGGATAGATTTAGGAGAAGATAGGAATCACAAAGTTTGAACTCAGAAATTGATCATAGTTGTTGATCGCATGAGGAACAAGGACTATATACTGGGTCCTAGAGAATTTTTCGATTCAGGAATTGGGAAAAGCGGAGTAATTAGGTCATGAAGGCTCCGAAGTATGGAGGCAGAAGGAAGTTTTCCCATGGTTGAAGTCTGTGGTAATATCAAGGAGAAAGTATAGTACAAAGAGCTAGCATATTTTGATGTTAAGGAGGAGAGGGTCCGTGGGTGTCACATAACCTCCGCCGAGGAGGTAAAGGGACTATGTCAAGTTAAATTGGTTCCATGAGGAGCCCAAAGAACCATTCGGTTCAATGAATTGAACTATCCTAGGCCGAGAGGTCGACTAGCCCTGAAATTCTAGAGGGAAGGGGCGAGGTCTAGCACCAAGTGGTATTAGAGCTAATGCATAATTGATTTCTATAAGCAAGGGAGTAAGAGTGTTATACTATGTTCAACCAGTTGCAAGGTGTGCAACAAATGTTAAACAACCAGGTGGGTTGCAGGTGAACCAAGATGGCCATTGGAATTCATGATCATGGTTAAGGGAGAGTCTTCCCATAGAAAATAAAAGAGGAGATAGACAAGGAGCTTAGTGAAATCCAAGCCCATATGGAGAAGCTAGCATTCAATATGTAGTAGGAATCAAAGGTGTGATGGAGGTCTGAATGGAATTTGAAGAGGACAACTAAATGGCATGTTCAGAATTTGTTGTCTAGAGGGAAGAAACAGGTGTTAAAAAGGTGGTAGAGATATGCTGAAAATCTCAGTGACGAGGGAAAGATATCTAGAAAGGGTCCCATAGGTTTCTAGGTGGGTGATGGGAAGGGATCAGTGGATATCGTAAGCTACCAGGTGGGCAGAGGAGACATCTCGATTTTCTAGGTGGGAAAGGGGGGAGAAATGAGCTCAGCTGAGAATTCACGTCAGAGGATGATGACAAATGAAGAGGAGGTAGAAGAAATACCTCACTCATATGGAGATTCATGTGGAACTGTGAACCATGTGAATGAAGATGATGAGAAGTTAAAATATTCCACCATCAAGGAGAAGGATCAAAGGACCATTCTGATCATTGGAGGAGTCGAGATATTCCTACCAAGCGGCTGAGGAGAGGCTAACACAGATGTTGCAGATGCAACAGAAGGAAAACAAGATGAGACTGTCATGAAGGAGGAGAATAGATATTGAAGTCTGTCCCAACAAGAGGAGTAAAGAATTCAACAGAATTGCTTAATATTTTCATCCAGGAAGCTAAACGGGAGAGGACTGCAGCATTAGAGTCTGGAGCGGAAGAGGAATTAGACAACATAGAATTTACTTATCTGTGTGAGGAATTGAGATCCCTAGAAAGAAGGGTGATACTTAAAATCATGCACATCCAATAGGATAAGTTGGAAGTAGATGGAGGATCATACCAACACAGGTTGTAGCTAGAGGGAGATGGAATGGAACTAGTCGAATAATTGACAGGAGTCACTCTGTCAAAAGAGGAATTTGAGAAAAATTCTAGTGATGAGGAGATTGTAGGAGTGGAAGCTGCAACACAGTGGAAATATAAGACCACAAGAGATGAGGAGGATAGTATGCGGGATCAATGTGATTTACCAATAGACAAGGAGGAAATGCAACAAGCTAGTATGCAAAAGGAGAGGCAACCGATGGACCAACTGGACAAGGTGGTTGAGGAGATAAGGAATTTGATGTTAGGGTCGGTAGAGGAAGTTCTTAGGAAGGAGAAGTTGGACAGAAGGAATCTTGCATGAGTAGTATGGAATATGTAGGAGTAGAAATAGCGAAGCAGAGGAGCCCAAAGACAACTCCAGGAGAAAGTTTGGGATCCAAGAGGACTTCATCCATGCTATAAATCTCATGAGTAGGAGCTCATGATTTTTGTAGTTGTGGAGTATGATGCAGGAGCATCACTCCACCTCAACACGCACCATTCAATTAGCACGCATGGTGCACATTCAAGGAAAGGAGAGGCATTTCCCTCTCATTTTTCCTCAAGAATCAAAATTGTGATCCAGGCATTTCATGATGACAAGATGGAAGAGCCAATTTTTTCCTTCACACAGGTTGGATATAAGGTCACCATTAAGTGGTTGATGATAGGAATGATCTGGATTCGATTTGGAGAATATTTCCATCACTGTAATTTTCCCATTAGACAAGCGTTTTGAATGGTGATTTTACACCACTAGTTTAGCTTGCGAGGGAATCTCATCAAGACCCTCTTGTATAAATATTTATATTATTGAAAATTAGAGGTTGGATTGTAGGGGGTTAGTGAAGATAGAGTTAGCCAAGAGAGAAACACACAGAGTCGAGACTCAGTTGTAGCTCGGACTCCACTATTGTAATTTGACATTCTACCATTAATAGAAAGTGACAGTTTTTCCTTTTTTCAATTTCTGTGTAATGGATGTTGTTTTGTGAATGTCATTTACATGCATTTGAATTGTATATGAATGTTAGAAATTGTATACAGGGATAGCGATACAATTTTCTATCCGTGAGTGTGTTGGATTAGGTCTGGTTCTCTAGGCTAAGTGAAAGGAGTGCTTGATAGAGAGACAAAACTCTATGATTCGATGCAAGGAGTGTGTGTCTAAACTTGGTGGAGTCAGAAGAGAGACTTCCAGGAGGGAATACCATATTTATTCACAGACTCAAGAGGAAATTTCAAGGTGGTTCAATACCATGGAAAGAAATACTGTGTAGGAGGAAGCACAACTCAGAGTTACTGAACACTCTGAAAAACTCTTCCAAGAGGGCATAGAGAAATTATGAGAGCGTACAAGATTAACATTGTTATAAGTGTTGGAATCCTTAAGAGAATCACATAATTACTTAGAATTCTGAGGAAGGAATACTTTGCAAGAGTGCATCGACAAAGGAAAGGATATTCCTTAAACCCTTCTGTAAGATAAGGGAGAATCCATCGAATAATGAAGTGGAGTGCAAGGAGTGCACCAAAGATACTCTAAGTCCATATTACAAGCTCAGGAAGAAGAGAAATAAAATTCCAGGAGGGAACGAGGAATTTCATAGAGGAATGATGAACTTTGAAGGTTTTCAAGACGAGTAAAGTCACCAAAAAGTTTGTGCAAAACTATGAAAGGAGTGCAGAAGGAGTTCTAGAATAGCCTAACTATCGAAAGAAAGAATTTTTGGTAAGTGTGAAAAAGGGGTCGAGGACTTGTTGAAGTCCCGAAGGTAGTGAAAACATCCATTGTTGGGGCAGATAGGTGGAAGAAGATCAAGAAGTTTGGGAGCAGGAATTTTGAGAGGTTTTCTAGGTGAAAACAAAGAACTTTGTGAAGTCACAAGCCACAAATTGATTATGGACCGTCGGATCCTGAAGGCATGTGGCAGAGATCCGCTTAGTTCGGAGGAAGAACCCTTTGAGAAATGTCAAGAGGAGAATACACGAAGAGCTGAGAGAAAAATTAATCTTGGTTGTCTATTGGGATAGGACATGTAGAGTTGGGATCGACACTTTGTTGATTCAGAAGTCAGGAAGGATAGAGTTGGGATAAGAGAGGACTCGTGAAGTCTGAACTCGTGAATTGATCACAGTCCTTGATCACGAGACGAGTGAGGACTGTAGATCATCTCCCGAAGAATTTTTCGATTTACGAATTACGAAAAGGGGAGTAAGCAGCTCACAAAGGATCTGAAGTATAGAGGTGCGAAGGAAGTTGGCCCATGATCAAAGTCCATGGTCATATTAAGGAGGAAGTCTATCACAAAGAGATAGCATCTTTTGATGTTAAGGAGGAGAGGGTGTGTGGGTGTCACATAACCTGTGCCAGGGAGGTAAAGGGCCTATTCCAAGATAAATTGGTTCCATCAGAAACCCGACAAACCATTCGGTTCGATGACTTGAACAATCCTAGACCAGGAGGTCGACCATCCCCAAAATTCCAGAGGGAAGGGGGTAGGGTCTGGAACCACAATGAATCTGATGTTTTATTATTATCATTTACTAATAGAGACAATAAACATATAATAGACACAAGAAACATACATTGTCTTCAATATGATCCTCTAAACTAGAACAAAAAACTCATATGGCAAGAAATTTAATGATAATATAAATCATTTCTTTTCTACCACATTATGATCACTCCTGAAAGTTGTTAATATTTTGATTTTATGTATTGTACAATTAAATCATCCACTAAAATGATTTTATGTATCTTTATTTTGCATACATTTGATTTTCTTCAATTTTTTCTAATTCGTATATTGACATTGGTTTGTTGGCAACACCATTGTCTGAGGGTGACAAGGGGAAGGAAACATCCTTAGAGAAGTCCATAGATTATATAGAGGAAGAGGTTACTGATGAAAAAATATTTTCCTCCCCTAACCCAATCCAAACAATAAAGAAGTTTCTAAGAAAATCAAACATCAAACTTGCTTCTTTTATTGAGATTCAACCACATACACATGAGATAAAGGAAATAATTGAAGCCTTGATGAACAAAATTAAAATCCATGGGGTAAGAAAGATTTTTATTTATCCCATTTATTTATTTTGGATTGTAATTTATATACTCTTACATGTATGTTAAGTACATGAATAGATATGAAGATAAATCTGAAAATAAACCCACAATATCAACAAGAATAATCCAAACCATTCACCAAATATTGAACACAAGAAATAGAGAAAACCCTTGATGTAGGGTAACACTATATATTATTCTTTATGGAAAGAATGCACTCCTCAAGAACCACTTGCTTGTTACAGTGACAATTTTCTTCAATATGCTTCAATACATTGCATACACTTCTTTATATAGCATTTTATATCTTCTAGGAACATTCTAGAGAAATAATCTTCTAGAAAGCCAATTTATTATATCTAAGTACCATGATAGTGGAACTTATTTAATAATATAATGGACCTAGTCCACCTTACATTGAATGACCTGCACTAATAATACATAACCACAATCCCATTGGGTACTTCCCTAGGTATCATGTATTACCTCCCTAGGTATACTACATTACATCACTTTTCATATGTTTCATCCTCGAAACACATGAAAAAACCATAAAATATGATTGGCTAAGTAATGTATCCAACTGGTACCAAGTATGACCATCCATACATCCTAATGGGAGACAAACATGATGTCCAATTATTTCCTTTCCACCCTGATCTTGTTTTTCATTGTGTCGGTGTTGCCATGGGATTGGTTCTCTAGCATGATATATTCATGTAGTGTTGGTAGGCATACATGTACCTCTATATTGGTTTCCTTTCTGATTCCTTGTTGGTGTATAAATGTGTTGATGCCCACGCCCTTTCCTTGATGATTTGTTCTTCTCTATATGATGCGGATGGCGATATACAACAACTGCAGGAATTTGTTCTATTTTCTTCAAATATGCAACACATTGTTCCTTTGACTCAATGACATCCTTGTCTTCTTGATTGTGTCCTTCATGTGGTTTTGCCTCATTTCCTTCTGTAGACTCTACCTCTGATTCAACTTTGGACTCAACAATAACTTCTTTGTCAGCCTTCTTGGGCCCATATTTATTACTAAGAGACACATCCTGCAATGTGATTTTCTTTTTCTTGTACCACAACTTCAAAAATGTCTTTTGCACATTAATATTAATGGTACCCACTAATTCTATCCAAGAATATCTTAAAACAATATCCAAATCATCCATATTTGTAGCATGAAAATCTAAATGTGACACATATTTATCCATAGTGATATTCATATCTTTAAAAAGTTGAACATGTTTATCAACAACATGTGTGTTATGAATATTCTTTGTAGGAACTTGCAATCTATTAACCAACTCAACATTGATAAAAAAAATCTGGCAACTAGGGTTAATAGAAACAATGGCATTTTCTTTATGAATACAACCATGAAATTGTAATATAGATTTCCCACATGAAAATAAACCCTCAGTGATGTCTTTATCCTTATACTTCATATGATACCACTTGTCTAAAAAAAAATTTCAAGTGCTTCCTCAGAAAGTGACATCCACTCCCAAATGTCAAATGATTTCCACCATGTGTGAGCATCTTCTCTCAAACGAAGTTGTAGAAAAAATCTCCAATACTCTTTCCATTCTCTTTTGTGGGACTTTAAGAAGTATTCAATACTAGGACCATCATATTTTCCTTTAAAATACATATTTCTTGGAACAAAAACCAAGGTGTTAAAATAACTTACTGCACAATTTGCGCAACTTTTTCCAGAAAAACCCTGAAAAATTGCCGAATTTAAAATGCTAGTAAATTCACTTCTTGGACTCCGTTTTGGCTAAGTTTTTTTTTTTTAATTGGATATTTTTTCGAGAGGAATTCAAATATCCGATTTTTTTTCTAAATTCTTCTTAAAAATTTTCAAATCTGAACCTAAAGTACATAGCCCTCTTTTTTCCTTAGAAAAAATTTGAAAAAAGAGAAAAACATTTATCCCCCTCTTTGGCCAAGGAAAGCTTTGATACCAATTTTTAAGTACAAGTCTGTTAAGTACCTGAATAGATCTGAAGATAAATCTCAAAGTGAACCCACTTATCTGCTAAGTACCTCCCTAGGTATCCCATCTTACCTCCCTAGGTATAATGCAAAGTCCTTTATAAAAAAATCTTTATTTTTACATGAGGTTTTGCAGGATTTTGATCCTCGGGATCATGCTACAGAGGTCCATGTTGGTACCAGCGATGTTTCTGCACTGACACAACATCATACTATATTGTTAGTCACTCAAACCGCTACACCCTCCAGGGTCGATTCTGGCCCTGATGAGCACATACCAAAATGTGCACAGGATGACGTTGATGAAGAGAAAGGATTTGCATGTTTTGAAGGATGCTTTCCTGAACCTTGTCGTGTCACTAGCACGGGAAAACTAAAGTTTAACTTTTTGGTAAACTATGATCTCATCCCTATGAAAATAGAAAATCTTCCAGGTGTTAGTATTAGAAGTCTCACATAGACTACTATAGGTGTGAGCCTAATACCCATTAGAAAACTTGTATATTTTTTAAAGATAATATTGTTTTTCAATGTGTAGTGAATGGGTGAGAAACTAAGTTAAAACTTCAACACAAAACCTCCACAAAATACAAAAACAAGGAAGGCTTGAATAGTCTTAGACCAACATTTATAATGTCATATGGAAATATGGAATACTTAGCAGAAAATGTGAAATACATGCATCATATGACATGGGGAAATTTTGAAACACATATAGTAGAAATATCATCAAATAGGAACCTCCTAATCAACAAGAGAGAACTTTGATAAAACTTTCCCTAGTAACAAACAATAAATTATTCACTTCATTAAGGAACAAGCACTAGGATGAACCTTCATCAATAGCTAGCACCAAAGTAAGATTGAAACACATATGTGACAGTAGAAGAAGAAACTAATCATTAACTATTCAATATTCTTAAGTTTGATACATACAATCTAGAAACTTTGTTACAAATGAAATAAAAGATATGATTCTCAATATATCACCATTAGAACGCTCTAATGTAATTGAATTACACTTTAAATAGAAAATTACATTTAAAAATCCCCCTAGAACTCGCCACCTAGCACCTACATAGGATCCTGCATCTTAGAGAGGCGTGGCAATGAGCAATCAACAGAAAATATAACAAACTATTATATTTGAGGAAGCTTTTGAAAGCAATGAATGCAACTGTAGCCAACTCATTGCATGTAGCTTAATTTAAGCTATATCCTAGGGGAAAGTGTCCCTTGATTTCCAACTGACTCTTGAGGATATATTCAAACCTTTTCTAACAAATGACATCCTTCAATAACTCAAAATCCATGTAATTTTTAGGTTTGTAGCAAGTGCACTGCAAATTGTGTCAAATTAAATAGTTTGTAGTGCCTTCAACAACATGCATTGTGAACTTTCCTGTAGGTGTTACTTTTCCCTCAAAAAATTGCATCTAATATCAAAATTGTACAAAAAACCTTCAATCCCTTTTAGAACCTGCTACAATCTTCTAAGTCATAAAGTAACATGAAAAAAGGCATATGAGCATGATAATAACAGCCTAAGATGAATTCATTCCTAAGGGTTATAAGAATGCAAATAAAATACATCATGGAAAAACGTTTATGTTTATGCAAAAACGATGCCTCGTCTTCTTCTCCTAGTGGCGAACCATGCTAACATGTCCAGGTTTTGTTTTGCATTTAGTTCCTTCAACTGTTTAACTTTATCCTTCAACTTCTTGTTTTCATCTTGATTGGATCTTTTTAGCCTGTACACATCTTCATTTTCCTATGCAAAGATATGAATCTATTAACCCATTCTTTTTCCATTTTAATAGTTTCTTCACCCATATCTATATTTCTTTTAAGATGAATCTTGGCATGCATATTTTCCTTCTCCAATTGTTCATTCTCATCCCTTGCCTCTTTTAGTTGCTTCTTGAGCCTTTTAAAAGTGGTATCCATGTCATCATATGGAGACTTGATCTCAATGATTTCTATTGGATTTTTAAGAGGATTAGTTTCGTCTGTTGGCTGAGTTAATGCTCTGGATGTACCTTCTTCTACAGAGACATGTTTCTTTGTTTATGATCTTGTGAATGGTCTTCTAGGATTAACAATTTCTGCAACAACAAGTGGAGAAAATACAAGTTTATTTCCCTTTAAACTCCTTTATTTGCTAGAGGATGTCTCCATAGGTGAAGTTTCAGTCATAGGAGAAGTTTTTTCCTCAAGAGGCTATGAAGGAAATTCATTTATTTTATCAGTAGAGTGAGAGGACTTATCCCTTTTAGACATTTTCATTTTTTTAGTGGACTCTGAATGCACAATATTTTCAGCATAAATAGTTGTTTATCTCTTTGACTGTGGTGTATGAGAAACATTTGGCTCTAAACCTGATACAACTTGGAATGTATCTGAATCAATATTGTTCTTTTTCAATTCTTATAAAACTAGCATTTTGATCAGACTAGAATGAAAAGCATTGTTATCCACCTGCTTATATTTAGCTTGGACTCTATATGACATATTTCCAATGATTCTAAACATATAAAAGGGTAGGTTCAAGGACTTTCTCCTAGTAAAGTGTAGTAACAATCTAATATGGTATTGATAGACTATATTGAACCTACCTTCACAAGTAAAATACATCTGAATGACTCTAAGCATTTTTTCAAAATACTCCATCATATGATTTCTTGGCACTCCCTTGGATAGTTTATCTCCTTAATATTTAGGTTTTAGAACCCCTTAGAAAATGTATAATTCAAGGACATGGACTTAAGCCACCTATCTCCATGAACATATATCTCTATGGATGTAGAAACAGACTTCTCTGAAGCCTCAAACTCCAATGCACCCAATTTAGTATTTATCCGATCGAAATTTAGTGTAAACTTCTTGGGAACCTCAAGATGTCCTCTTTACATTTTCTCACCAAAAACCAGGCAACCCACTCTCTAAAATGCTTCTCAAAAAAATTGTTCTGAGATTATAAGTTGCAGGTCATGGGGCTCAACCTTTAAAATTTCTCCTCCTTTATGAACCTTCTTACCTTGATGACTATCCATAATAGCTTATTTAAAACCCTTCCCCTTCTTATAACAATTTCTACCAAAATATATGATGAAAACTAGTAAATTTAGGGCTTATGGTTCTATTTTTCACGGTTTAGGGTTTGTTGATAAAAGTATTCATGCAAAAGAAACACTGCAGGAATGAAAAATACTGCAACTTGGAGATGAGAGGATAAACTGACAACTCAAAACTAGATGATACTTCAATCGAGAAAAAATTTGGGGAAACTGTGTAAAACATAGAATTCACAGCGTAATTTCTCAGTTTGCAATGCATAAATGAAGTTTGCAGCAAATGAATTTAGTCTAGGTTTTTATCAGAAGAGATTTCAAAGTGACAGGTATGAAAGGAATAGACACTTTGAGAGAAAAGACAACTTTCAGACCTAAGTGAAAGCACAATTAGCTAGGGTTTCATCAACTAGGTAGAGCAAGGGGTTTGTATCACAGACAACAAGCTTAGTTCACAACGTAGAATGGGAAGCAGATGGAGTTATGGTTGAATGATAATTGCAAGTGATTCATTTGACAGAGAATACAAAAACCAAGTCTGTAAAAGTATGAAAGAAAAGACTGTGCAGGCTAATCCAAGCAAAAAGGAGTTCACAGTACAAACTAAATTTCCCAGTTTGCAAAGAAACAAAAGTTTGCAGCAACTAGGGTCTGGTTATAATCAACCTTCAAGAAGTGAAATTTGAAAATTTAAGTAGGGTACCTGGTATATATGAAGCTCAACCATTATTGCATAAACCAAACTGACAATTCTCGGAAGCCGTTGATCCACCTTTAATTGCTACAAGAAATTCATAGTGCCACAATTTAAACTAGTTTACAACAATTTTTTTTTTCAAAATGATAAACCTCCTTCTAAACCCGAATTGAATAAAAGTGATGAATAAATGGCTCTAAAAACAATAAAATACCAATTTCCATGTTTCCAAAATATGATGGTATTTGATTAGTGCATGATGTACTTTTCTTGATTCGCTGCGAACTTTCAGGAGAGTTTGTAGTAGGTTGACTTGACAAATGACTTGACCCCCAAACGACTAGATATGACATGGAAACCCTTTGTTTACATTTTTGAGAAAAAAAACTTTATAATGATGACCTTTAAACCAAAATGTATGACCAACGATTTCCATTTTTTTATAATGATGATATCCACTATCATGACACCAAGACTCTCACATGGACTATCATTAGTTTTCTTGACTCAATAGACAATTAATACATTATTTATTGGGCATAAGACCTGAATAAAAAACCTTTAATAACCCGACCCTATGAATCAAACTTAGAATCTTAAAAATTTTGACCCCTATACATCCTATCTGCTAACATCTGGCTCCACAAGGGATGGAGACCTCCCTGTGAGGCTCCAAGAATATTGTAGTTCCAGTTCCTTATCCATTCAAAAATGAGTCATTTTTAAAATAAAACAAAAATAACTAAACAAATTGGTATTTACAATGAAATAAATACACCGATCATTTTTATAAAAATGTATTTTTTGAGAAAATTCCCAATGACTAGGCCACTTGAAATTTTAACATCCTCCAAATTCTGCAGCTTAAAAGTATTATTTTGCAAACATTAAGAAATTTTTAAAGGACCAACCCAAAGAGATTTGAATTTACCATGTTTCCTTTATCCTTCCTCTGAGCATCCCACTTGACTACCAGGTCTCCAAGCTGAAAATCTTCCTTTTTTACCTTCTTGTGAAAAAATTCTTTAATTTTTTGTTGATGATTCTATGCTTTGTAAAACAACTGTTATCTGGTTTGTTTCACTTCCACAAGTTGATGTATCCTTCTGATAATGTAATCTACTTCGATTTCTTGATATTGAAGAATTTTTTCCACAAGTAAAGCTAACTAAGAAGGGAAAACAACTTATGTTCCATAAACTAGCTGAAATGGTGTGGTACCAATTGACCTCTTGGTGGTTACTTTGTCTTCCCAAAGGGAAAAATTCAACTTAGAATCCCATGACTCCTTTTTGTTTTCCAACAAATTTTTGATAATATTTACTAATCTTTTGTTGGAGGATTCTGCTAAGCCATTACCCTGAGGGTAATATGGAGTGGAATGGATATGTTGAATACCGTTGTTTTCAAAAAACTTCATTAGGGGCTCAACTTTGAAATTTGTTTCATTATTAGTGAAAATTTTATTTGGGAAACCAAACATTGACAGAAAATCTTCCAAGAAACCAATGATTACTTTGTGTGTTGCATTCCTATTGGGAATGGATTCTACCCATTTAGTTAATTAATAGCAGTCAGAATCCAACGGTTCTTACCACTTGAGGATGGATTAATTTCTCCAATAAATTTTAATCCCCATTGTTGGAAAGGACTAGATCTCACAATTGGTTTCAAAGGTAAAGAATTGAGATTCTATTTACCTGAAAATTTCTGGCAATTATCACATGTTCTGATATTTTCACACACATCAGTGAAAACGTTAGGCCAAAAATACCCATCTTTGAGTATCTTGTATGTTGTGGTTCTCTAGAAGTTATGACCTCCACATAAACTCCCATGAAATCCAGTCATAGTTTTTTTTCCTCCTCTGGATATAAACATCTTAAAAGAATCCCTAAAGGATAATTCCAATATAGAATCTAATCAACAATGCAATACATGACTTCTTTAATTTTCATAGCTCTTACCTTGGTCTTCTCAAGTCTAGTAGGAGGCTACAAATTGTGTAAGAAATAGATGATGTCCTTGTATAGACAACATTCTTCGAACTTTGATTTAGTTTGTAGTTTGTTGTTTTGAATATCAAACTGTTGATTTATAGAGTTAGTGCCCATAAAATTCACTCCTAATGCCTTAAAATTTGATTCAACTGGAAACCTAGCTAATCCTTGACCTTTTACCAGCTTGTGGGCTTCACCTCTAGATCAAACTCTAAAATCTTAGCAATCCACTTGCTTTGTTTCCCATCTATATTAGGCTGAATCAAAATTTCTTTAATAGAACTTGAAGGAACATAAGCAATGAATTTTGAATGAAGAACATACATCTTGAAATCCTTAAGAGCTTTGAATAAACCATATGTTTGCTTCTCCATTATATCATACCTAACTTCATCATCTCTCAAGGCCCTACTGAAAATGGAAATAGGATGCTCCATACCATTTGAATTATTCTGAAATAACATTGGATTAATCTTCCTGAGCTTTTGTCTGAAAGGTTTAGTGTCATTTTTCAAAGGTATCCTATTCTCAATTATTCTAGTATCATAAGTATTCATGTCTTCATACTTCCATGCAAACACATCAGAAAATTATTTCAACAATTTGACATATTTAGCTCTCTCATATTCTGATAGACTACTCAAAAATTTAACATATTTGCGATCTTATTCAATACCTAAATTACAGTCTATCAAGTATGAATTTTATTTATAACTACTCATATTCACAAAAAAGTCATTATTATCAAATATCCTTTCTAAAGGAACCAGTCCCTTCAAAATGCGATTTTTAGGAAATTGAACAATTTTATGATCTGCAATTTTGTTCAGAAATTTATTAGGATACATATTTTTATCATCATATGAATATTTCTCAATATGCAGGGCAAAACATTCATCCACTATTTCGAAAAAATTCTTTAGTTATTTATGTTCTTCAAAAACCTTTCATTGCTTGACATTATTAGGTATATAAGGTTTGTATTTTACCTCAACATTATACTTAGGTTTGGGAGGTACGCGAATTTTAAAATTGATGGAAGAAACAACTAAGGAATCAACTAGTGTACTAGCATATTTGGGAACAAAAGATATGTTAAAGGTTGAAAAGAATTTATCAATGAGGTCCCAAACCTCATTTCTATAAGCCTTCATTTTAGGATGTTTTTTTTTAATAAATATTTCTGACTTGATGCACAATCAATTCAGCATCTCCAAATATTGTTAGTCCCTCAATTTTCATGTCCTTTGTAGCTATGAGCCCCAAAACTAAGGCTTCATATTCTGAAATATTTTTTGTTTTTTCAAATTCAATCTTGAAGGACAGAATTGTGACATCTTGAGAAGGAGAAATGAACACTACCACAACACAATCACTAGCCTTGGAATATGCACCATCAAAATACATTTTCCACAATTGAAAACCATGTCTAGTTATTTCACATTTTGCTAATAACTGATTTTTAATCTGTAAGGGTGGATGAGGGGACTCAATAATATGAAGAATACTATACCCCAAATCAGTATCAAAAAAATAGATGTGATGGTGTTTCAGGTTGTTTTCATCACTTATGATATGTGCCAACTGAGATTCTCTATAGAGTCTCATGTGCCCACCCCCAAAAGACTAGTATTGTAGCATAATAAATATCCATTTTTTAAGTTCCTCCTAACCTATTGATCCATGATCTATACAAAAAAATCCCAAATTTGGGAGGTGCATTTGTCACTATAATGTCCATGACCATGTTTTTCATAGGTTATCGGAAAAGTGTGACAACTAGATCTTTAATAACCCCAAGACATTTTACTTTCCATGAATCAAAAGAATATAAGTCATGATAATATTTAGTGAGTTCCAGGTCCAATTCATCCATGACAACCTTAGGCATTAGATTATGGGATGCACCTGAATCTGTAAGACAATTGTGCAAAATCTTTTCATGCACATTCAAAGAAGTGTAAAATGGAGGAGAAGTATCATCTTTGTATTTTACCAATGGTCCTAATATAAGGGCATGCTTCTCATCCTAAAAGTTAACTGAATATGATGAAGGGGAATGAGATTTAGGATGCAACATCCTTGAGATGGATTTTTTTAATTCTTCATTTTTCATCAATTCAAGGAATGGGACAAGAATATTGATTTTATGGATTTCATTCTTAAAATTAAAAGAACAATAAGACTTTTGGATTTATTTTACCTCTTCAGCAGGAGCTTTGATTATGGGATGATTTTTTGTTCCCTGCTTCTTTGTTGGGTGCAACGATAACTTTTAAAGGAGTGTCTTTCTTTTTAGGCTAAGTAGATGCACTTTCTTTTCCATCCTTGTTTTTTTTATCTCAGATTCTACTTGTTTTGAGCTTCATCTTGATTGACTTGTTCTCGTTGACATAAATCATCTAATTGATTTCACATCAAGGACTCTTCATAAGAACTATGTGTTAAATGAGGAGAGGCATTTGTATCTCCTAAACAATGAATTTCCTAGATTTCATCCTCATTGTTTCCTTCTTCATCATCAACAAAACTGTTCTGTAAATGAGCTTGAAATTTCTAATCATCCCTATTTCTCTTATCTCTCTCCAAAATATGAGGTGTATTGTTCAGCCTTCTAAACTAATTTATTTTTCCAAAGTCTTCGGGATTTCTATTGGCTTGTCTCTCTTCAAGACATAACCTTTCCATCTCTACAGATAATGACTTGACCAACTTCTTCAACTCATCAACCTTTGGATTAGTACTTGAAGCATCTGAAGAAGAGTATTTTGTTTTCTGTTTTCTCCTAAATATGCCAGATTTTCCCCTCAACTTATCTACTGCTAGTATATTTGATTCAACCTTCAGGGAAGCATATTACATATGATCCAATGTTGCAAACCTTGTTTCTCTCAACGATAGAAAAAAATATGGGTCAAAAGCAGTTGCATAAGTTATTTTTTCATAGGTATCAATGGGCTTAATCTCAATAGGAATTTTATTGTACATCTTGTTAAATATTTTTGAGAAATCTAACACAGATTCACCCTCTTTCCTTTTGAGACCCCCAAATTTTGTAATGTAATACAATAAATCTTTTTTTTCACCCAAATTCCTTAGTAAGGCATCATCCAAGGCCTCAATTCCAACTCTTGATCTAGGGGATAAACTTATAAACCACTTTCAGGCTTCCCCATCTAGGATTTGCACAAATACCCTCTTCGAGACATCATTTTAAATGCTCATATTATCTTCATAACTATAAAAGGAAGAAAGATGTTCTTCTATAGTAATACATTCTTCTCCAGTAAATTTAGGCATATAATTAAGGTAATATCCAACTCAAAGAGAATTCATGGGTTAAGGAAGAACTAATGGTACATACCTAGTAGCCATAATGGCATCCATTCTATTCTCAGGAGGATTAACTCATTCCATTTTATTTGGAAAAGGAGGAATCTAACTTTTGGGAGAAGTAACATGTGATTTTGTAGATGATAATGAGGTCCATATATCATAAGGGTTTGAAAAAGGAGGAGTATGGGTTGAATAATATTTAGACTTAACGGAAGCTGGATTAGACTTGGGTATATTTGATGAGATTTTAATAGAAGGTGAGGTTCCTTCTTCTTTGGTTACAAGAAACTTAAATGAATGGGCAGTTGAAAAACATAACAAAAGGAAAGTCTTCTAAACTTTCAAGTCTAAAACACTTAACAAATTCAAGATATGCAATAAAATCAAATATTTCTAAACTTTCCTCTTTCAAGTGAGGAGAAAAAGGTGTGTATTCAAAAGAAAGATATTATAATTCATACTTTACAGGAGTTTCAGCTACAGGTAAATGAGAAATCTCAGAAACAACAACTGGTGTATAAAAAAAATAGTCAGGGAGGTCTCCAAAAATACCTGAAGACTTGGAAGAGGAGGCTCTTTGCAAAGATTTTCCCTTCTTATTGATTTTTTCTAGATTAGATTTAGGTGTAACTAGAGGTGATTGTGGGTTATCCCTCATATTCCTTCTCTTGGGAGCCACAACTAAAATTTGGAGTCACCAAATGCACTATGCAGTCACTATGTTTACTGATTTATGTACACCAACAAAATTAGTAGTATCCCTATCGTACAACCCAGGGAAAGATATTAAAATTTTCCTCACCAACAATGGTGCCAAAAATGTTAGTACTAGAAGTATCACCTAGATTGTTATAGGTGTCAACCTAATATCCATCAGAAAACTTGTATATTTGTTAAATATAATAGTTTTTTTCAATGTGTAGTGAATGGTTGAGAAACATGGTTAAAACATCAACACAAAACCTCCATAAAATATACACCAATAAGAAAGGCTTGAATAGTCCCAGACCAACATTCAGAAAATTCAAATAAGACTAGTTTATGTTGTATAGTCATAGACAATGGACATATGAAATAGAAAGGTAAAGAAGAGAATGAGTTTGGCATTTTGTAGGCCAACAACCATAAATGAAGGACAATTGTAAGTTACTACATGCATCATTTCAAAAACATGAAATAAGATTAATTTATTTTGTATATCCATAAACAACATAAATATGAAATAGAAAGAAAACATAGAGCATGGGTTTGGAATTTTGCAGGCCGGAAGCCAGGCTAATGATCCATCGGTAATAAATTATAGAAAATAAAGTGCTCACTATAAAACTTCAAAAAAACACTGAATTCAAGAATTATATTCCAAAAAACATGAACAACGTTGCTACTTATCATTTTCTAGTTGTTGAATACACAAGTACATGGAAATCCATGTAGCCTGTAAAATAATAACTCAAAATCAGAGAAGACGTACTTACTTCCCCACATTACAAAAATGCAACAAAAACCCTATTGTATTATATCCTAACATTTCGGCTTTCTTGACATGCCATTCATTGGCTTCAATTCAACTTAACTTGTCATCTATAAAATAAGTTAAAAAGTATAAAACAACAGATGAGTACACACACATAACCAACCTTTCCTTTTTCTGAGCTTCTTAGAGGGGAGGAAAAACTATGTTTTAATTCTTCTACATTACATTGAACCATTTAAGAATTTGGAATTAAAAACCCAATATTGACATCAACACATCATCAACAAAATGATGGGAAGATCAAGAGGGTGAACCAACTCATTCAGGACATATTACAGATGTATGAAATAGGAAAGCCATCGCAGTGGGAACATTATATGCATTTAGTGGAGTTTCCTTATACCAAAAGTGACAAGAATCATTGATAATTAGTAATGAGTCCATTCAAGGAATTATATGGAAAAATATGTAATACTCCAATGAGTAGGGACAAACCAGTAGATAGAATAATACTTGGCCCAGAATTTCTCAAGGATATGGAAGCACAAGTTGGAAAAATCAAAGAGAACTCTAAGGAAACTCAAAATAGGAAGAAGAGTTATGCAGATCTGATTAGAAATCACATGGAGTTCAAAGTTTATGATACTTCATTCAAGTTGGGAAATTGTTCAAAATTAGGTACTAGATTTTGAGGACCATTAGAGATTCTTGAGAAAATAAAGCACACATGGAAACACAAATGAATACATCTCACAATATCAAATATAAAATGAATGGATTAATAGAAAATCTAATAATATAACATGAAAACATGGAAATATGTAATACCTTCTGCATTGTACTAAACTTATGTAATGGTTGTTACATGTACACCAAAAAAGCTCGTGGTTCATCCTCCTATGTGAAAAAGGGTTAGAAAGTCGAGGTTGATGCATTTGTTTTTGTTTAGGAAATTTTCATTTACATCTTGATTTACTAGCATCCTTACCCTAACGTCTAGAATTAATTACTTTGAATCATTTCTGACTTAGTCATTGCTACAATAATTGCATTTTCAGCCACTAGGGATTGTTACATTGAACTCAATTAGTAGCATAGTTTTATGCTCTTTACTTTAAGTGATCATTGGTTTATGGTTTTCTAGTCTCTTACTTAGTGCTTTACACATATTTCTCATTGCATTTCATTAATTTGGGATTGTTTACTTGTTGATGTTGTAAAACTGTTATATGCTAAAGTATTCATTTTTCATTCAATTTTTTCTACAACCATCATTATTTCTTTGGTAGCTAGTGTTTTGTGGCCTTTTTCTGACCCCTTCACTGTGGTAGACCTCTTAAATCATCCTAGAAACTCTCCCTATACTCACAATTATTTAAACCATCTCAAAATCACCTCTAACCTTAACTTGTGAGTAGCATGATCAAGCAACCAAGACAAAGGGTCGTAGACTTGCCTTAACTTGCTATAGGATCCTTTGAGGTTTCTAGGGAAGCCTCCCTTGTGTTGGATCTCTTTCCTTCACTAAAAATAGAGAAGTATTCTTCCAGGTGACAATGGAAACTACTTCCACATGTTACATTAGTGAAGAACCTTGTGAAGGATTTGCACAAGTACTAGATTTCATGATAACATTTCTCTCATTTTATTTCTGATTTCAATCACCTTTGTTAGGATGGTTTTGAGTGATATTCTTGCTAGTTCCTGAGGAGATTGAAGGAATATTGAAGGATTTTATAGGGACATTGAAGGGATATTGGAGAGATTCAAAGGAATATTGAAGGCTACCATTTGTCAGAGTTTGGAAGGGATATTGTGCAGGCTTCCATAGTCATATTCAACCACCATTTGAGAGCTAAAGAGGTAGGATCTTAATCCCATTCTTGTTTGTTTTTTTAAATCCATATGTTGTAAACTAGTATATTATGCTATGTTGAATATTTGAATGTTTTCTTCTCCTACTCTTTCCCATTTCTTCTCCATCATTCTATTGCAGGTAGTAATTTATTATCAAGGTTCAACAATGAGGATGGGCATGCCAATGTGGTATGTCATTTTGGTTCCATTGTTTATTATAATGGTGGTGTAGAGGAGAAATAAATGGAAGGGGGTGATGAAAATGAAAATGATTCTAATGATACACAAAAACCCAAATATATTTTGACACCTTTTTGGAAGTATGTGGCAAGGATTATGGGAGGGAAACGGGGTGGAACCACAAAATTTACATGCCACCATTGTCATAAAACTTACAAAGGTTCCTATACCTATGTGAAAAATCATCTATGTGGGATTATGCACTGGGATGAAGGTAAGACTATAAGATTCATAACCTGTGTGCAAGTGCCACCCAAAGATAGACTCAAATACCAAAGGGAAGATGGGGAAACACAAAAAATATCAAAAATAAAAAGGGTTGAACTCAATACATTGCAAATAATGTTCACGAGTCAATCTGCATCCCCCATTATAATGGATTCTCTCCTTCATCTCCATGGCATAGAACACTATCATATTTCCTTTACCAAGGTTGTAGAGATGATGTGGATGAAAAAAATTTCAGGTTTCTCTATGCATGTGGTATACCATTCAATGTTCTTTTCTCACCCTATTGGCATGAAATGATATAAGCCATAAATGGTGCCCCTAAAGGATACAAGAGCCCCGAGTATGAAAAATATAGAACCTTGGGACTTGACAGGGAAAGAGACAAAATCCATGGTGCTCTAGAAAAAATTTATAAATGCTTGGAACCAACATGGGGTATCAATTGTATCTAATGGTTGGAAAATTTTTAAAGGAATACCATTGATAAATATTCTTGGTAGTTGATTCTCACCTTCATTTTTAGGGCATAGAAAACTATTAGATTTCCTTGATCAAGGTTGTAGAGTTGATGTGGATGAAAAAAAATTAGTTTTCCCTATGCATGTGGTATACCATTCAATGTTATTTGCTCAACCTATTGGCATGAAATGGTACATTCCATCAATGGTGCCCCTAAAGGATACAAGAGCCACGGGTATGACAAAGTTAGAACCTTAGGACTTGACAAGGAAAGAGCCAAAATCCATGGTGCTCTAGAAAAAATTACAAATGCTTGGAACCAACATGGGGTACCAATCATTGGACAAATGTCAATAGTATGCCATTGATAAATATTCTTGGTGTGTCTTCTAGTACTGCAGTCTTCCTTTCATGCCATGACTACTTAGATCACTACAAGACCAATATTAATATTGTAGAAGCCTTGATTAAAAACATTCAATAGATTGGACCCTACAATTTCATTCAAGTCATCACTGATAATGTTGCTAATTGTAAGGTAGTAGGAGCAATCATTGAGGATAGGTACCGCAATATATTTTTTTCAAGGTGTTTAGTTCACACAATGAACCTTTTGATGCATGATATCATTAAAATGAAGGACCATCATTATAGATGGATTGGTTCTTTGTACAAGAAAGGGAAGAAGATGATACGTTTTTTTACCAATCATACCATGACCACTTCATTTTCCACAATTACTCCAAGTTGGAGTTACTAAATATCGCAAAGACCATATTTACTATCTATTATCTCACCTTCAGGCACAATTTGAAGGTAAGAGAGGCATTGGATAGTATTGTCTCGAGTGATTCAGGGAAGGAGACAAGCCTACATCTGCATATGACAGAATTGACTTTCAGGAGGCGGAGGAGACAATTATTAATGGTCAATTTTGGCAGTAGGTTCGGTATATTCTACAATTCACCAAAACCATTTACAGTATGATTCGATTTGCAAATATAGATCAATCGATGATTAGGGAGGTACATGAGTAGATGGATAGCATGTTAGGCAATGTCAAATACATTTTTGATCTGAGGGATGTAATCTTGTATGATCATATCCATAAATAAACATATGGTCAAAAGGTGGGATAATATAAATGTTCCACTTCGTTCCCTAGCATATGTCCTTACCAAAAAACATTATTGTCCATATTCATTGTCCCAACCAACACCTGGGGGTGGGGTTAGGAGAAAACCACACACATATTTAGAGGTGAAAAATGGATGTATGATTGCATTAGATAAGTTGGTACATAAGGAAGAGGAGCGTGATCAAGTATGAAGCGAATCGTGTAAGTACATCAGTGATCATGGAGTATTTGGTAACTTGCATGCAATCAAAGATTGTGATAGGTTGAGTTCTATCAAATGGTGGAACATGTATGGATCCTCTACCACATATCTGCATAAATTGGTTAACATCGCTTCTACAGAGAACTTTTGGAGCACCTATAGCTTCATCCACGGTGTAAATAGAAACAACTTGAATGAAGAATGAGAAAAAAGATTTGTTTATGTGCATTACAAATTGAGGTTTCTGTCCCATTATTGTGATGTAGCACACCATGATAATTCTAAAAGAGATGCGACTTGGGAAAACATTCCATAGGAGACTAATTTGGAGGATGGATCCATGGCTTTAGAGATCTTGGAAGTGAAATTTTTGGGTGATCATGATGGTGATCATATTCATAGAGCAAGCATGCCACCTCCATCCACTAGCAGGGGTCCAGGTGCATCAATTTTTTCATTATCTTCACATCATCCATTTTCACATGGGGGACATTCAATTGTTGGTCATGTTCCACAAACACTTCCACCTACTCCTAATCCTACTCCTCTTATTCAAATATGACAGGAAAAGAAACTAGATTTTTTTCATGGAAAGAGGAAAACTTAGTGCATAGTACTTACTACTTTCTATTGTATATTGGATCCCTTTTTCTTTTTCTTATTTAGAAGTAGTCTATAGAACCTAGTACTTTGTCTTTACTATGGCTTATTTTGTAAACAATGAATTTATGAAGATTATATGACAATTTACCTTTCAAGTTTGAACTTTGAACTCTTGACTGGAATTTGAATCTTACAACTCTTTGGTAATGAATATGATTCGCTAGAATCTATTTCATTTTGTGGTTGATGTTGTCTATTACAATCTATTGATAACAAATTTTTATGATTGATGTTATATTTGTACTAAATGGATGATTTTTTAATGATCATCACTAATACAATAGTTAAATGATCTTAAATCTATGTTTTAATGTTTTTTTTCAATTGATTCGACATTTTACGGGTTTTTTTATATATATGCATCAAATTATATTAAAGTATATATTATATAAAAAAGGTCACTCCCATAATTTTTTGAAAAGTGTGCTTCCCACTCCCAATATCCTTGAGCAAGCCCTCCTATGATGAATGAAAAGATGTACCTAAAGACAAGATGAACCCGAAAAGAGGTAATTGCTAACATAGTTATTTTGTGTTGTATCAAACCTACATGGTAGGAATTTGACTAGGTTTTGATTATAGTGGGGACAACTCTCTTTTTGGTAGTTATGGTAAAACAAACATACTTGTTGATATTTCCAATGATGAAGAACTCTAAGAGAGATCCTTAATTTCCATGGAGAGAAACACTAAGACCTTTCTCATGAAACATAATAAAATATTTTCGATATAACTAGGCCTTTACTTAGTGAAAAGAACAAAACCCATTAAAGACAAAACATACTACAAGATAGAACTACTAAGAGTGAAACTTAGCTTTACATCATAGGGTGAGAACTTTAATTCCATTACGAAGCTCATCACCCCCATAAGTACATGATGGGAACGATTCAACCACATAATGGGTATCATATAAGGAAATGTCTAGCTTAGGATTTGTATGGACTATTCTAGAAATCCCTCCTATAATGGATGAAAATATGGACCTAAAGACAAGATGGAACCAAAAAGAGGTAACTATTAACATAGTTATTTTGTGTTGTATCAAACACTCTTACATGGTAGGAATTTGACTAGATTTTGATTATAGTGGGGACAACTATGTTTTTGGTAGTTATGAGACAATGAGAACACTTATCAATGTATAATCCCATTTAAAATCCATGATGGATCTAGATAGGAGATCTAACAACACCAATATTTATTATTGAGCATGACATTAACCTTTGTCTAAGAATACTAATATTTATTATTAAGAATGACATAAAGTAGTGTTCCATGGGGATGAGTCCCCGTGTGGGGAGTGTGGCCCCCTCACTTCACATGCTCTGAGGGTGGGAGGCACCTTGGAAAACATTTATCCACACCCCCACCCCCTTGTTTTTTGGAAACATTGGAAAATGTGTCCCCAATATGGGGAGCACATTTCCAAAAAAAGGGGGTGTCTAGGTGCCCCCCAAAGGGAGATTCCTGGATGCTCACATCCCCCTCAAAAAGCAGGGCATTTGGGTTCCCCCACCAAAAGCGGGACACCTGGGCACCACCCTCCATTTTTTTTCCAACAACCCTTTAAGACAAAACAAATATAAGAGATTGAGCTTTGAGGAGTTTGTGAAATTGGTAATTAATGGTAATATTAAATAATTAAAATAAAAGGATAAAAAAGGTAAGATAAAGGAGAATTGTTGAGAATATTTTTGGATCAGAACTGTGTACCTGGTTTTGAAACGTCTGACGTTTTGAGTGCACACTCCACCTATCATCAAGGACACATGAAGATCAAAATTAGGGAGAGGAGTGTCGAGGTATGTATTATATAAGAGGAAAGAAGAAAGTTACCGTTAAAATACTGAGGTGAAGTTATTTACAAGTTAGACGTTGAAGAGTAAAGGAGGGGGGAAATAATTAAAAATTAAAAATTATAATAATACTTTATTCGTGTTGACTAATATTAACCATCCCCATCACATATTACTATAATTTTTAATTACTTCCCCCCCCCCTCATTTACTCTTCAACGTCTAACTTGTAAATCCCCCCTCATTTACTCTTCAACGTCTAACTTGTAAATATGTTCACCTTGGTATTTTCACGGTCATTTTCTTCTCTCCTCCTATTTAATACATACCTCTGCACTCTTCTCCCTACTTTTTAGATTTTTGTTGCCCATGATGATTTCAATGTTTCATCGAAACTTGTATAGGAGATATAGCTAAAGCAAGTACAAACAAATCTTATCAAGAAAGGACGAGAGATTCAATATGGAAGAATGAGAAAATATATTCACACTACTCCAATGAGTTGATCAATTAATGATGATTGATACATAGATGATGATCAATATGATCAATATGATACAATGAATGATTGGAATACACTCATATATAGGAAAACAAATTCCATAATTAAGAAAAGAAATCAAACAATTATCTTTCCTTAGGAATGTATGCATGCGTAATAGTGATGGTCAAAATAGAAAGTCTAAAATAGAACTAGTCAGTTAACTCCCACTGAACTAGTTTGTCAAAAATATAAATTTCTCCCACAAATGATGGGTGGAGTGTCAACTAGAAATGTTGGACATTTCAAAACCAAGTACATAGTTTTAATCCAAAAATATTCTCAACAATATGTCTCACTGTGAATGTTCAGATAAAGGAGAATGCCAAAAAAAGATAGGAAATGTAAGATAAAGGAGAATTTCAAAAAGGATAGAAAAGGTAAGATAAAGGAGAATGTCAACTTTTAATTAAATCTTAACATTACCATTAATTCTTCTAGATGTTTGAGAGTGGTTCCAATCTCATTGGACTTCATATGGAGAAAGTAGAAATTCATATCCCATTCAAAATTTAACAGACTTAACAATTTTCAAGATTTTAGGATTGACAAGATTGTAGTGTTTCCACTGGATTCTATCATGTATGAGGGTGTCTGATTGGCATTAGTTAAGACAACCAAGTTATGGTATATTGTCAATTATTTATTTTATTTTTATAATTTTGGAGACAGGGACCCCGACACCCCCTTGTCTCTCATGATTTTTTCTAAAATTTGAGAGTTCTTCCACACATCCCCATGTACGTTTCCCTACTTCCAGACTTCCCTATCCCATAAAAATAGACATAAACCCTTTTGAAATTTAAATATGAAGATATCCCATGTGTGTTTCCCTACTCCCACACTCCATCGTCCCAAAAATATAGACATAAACCTTTGTGAAGTTGAAATGAGAAGAGGATATGATTTTCCAAGTAACTCGATATTGACGAAATTTAGTGATTAAGAGCCTATGATATTATTAGGTAATGGATTCCCTCAAAGCATTATCAATCAACCTCGCTCAATCCTGATAGGCATATAAGGATATTTAATAAAAAGTAAGACTGACCCTTGAAGGACGTTAATAGACCTTAGTTCAAGGTGGGTAAATGAATAATATCCAATCAAAAATGTGAAAGATAGTGTTATCAAGGAACCTAACAATTTAGAATTATCTCAATGCAGTACTTAAAAAACTAAAGTTGATAAAATATTTATAAGTCACCATGCAAGAATTCTGCAAAACTATCCAAAGTCTAGAGATTGACTTTGAATTGAATTATCTCAATGGCGTAATAAAAAAACTAAAGCTGATGAAATATTTACAAGTCACCATGCAAGAATTCTGCAAAAATATCCAAAGCCTAGAGATTGACTTTGAATATGATAGTATACATGAAAACTATCCAAGGTCAGGAGGTTGACTTTGAATTGGATAGTATACATGATAGATAATGAATTTCTTTGAAAATACTAAACAAATGTTAGATTATCCAAAATACAAATATCATAGTTTAATAAGTTAGAATAAAATGATTATTAATTTAGGATATTAAATTAATAATCTAGAACATTTGATTAATAAATGGAGACATTTAGAAATGGATTATTGTTGTAAAAGATATGACTCTAAAAAAAAAGTTGTCGTATCTTAGGCTCTAAATTAGGAGTATAGTTAGAAAATTGTTAAGATAACATTTATTGTAAATGGACACTTGTTTATTTAATAAGTGGTCCATATCTAGAGTTTATTAGGACATTTAGCTTATAGATAGCTCATTTCAAAAGTGTTGAGTTGTTCGGGTGTAAACTCTTACAAATTCTGTTATGTAATTTATTTTTCTATTTAATAAAAGTGTATGTCTGAGGACACGTCTGCCATTATTGTGGTATCAGAGCTCCAGTAATGCAATTGAACTGAAGACGATATTATTTGATCAGACGAAGAGATCCCAGCTCTACAGGCCAAAGAAAACGTGGGTGCACTTCGTCATTAAAATCGGTTAGTTAATGGTTATTTTTTTTTAAAGAAAGGAAAATAACTTTTTTTTTGTTGCTGCAAATTATTCCCATTGGATAAGAACTGAGGTACCCTCGAGCTCCTAGCGTTGAACACTCCCTCTCAGGGAGGGCATACATTTTATTTCTTCCCATCGCTTTTTGGATGAGAAAAGCAGATATTGCAAGCGAGTCTTCATTTGTTTCAGAGATAAGTAGTGAAGGGAGAGGTGCCATGTTGTTTGAAGAAGAGGGGCAATGGATGCCCTCGTTAAAAGGAGCCTGCATTGATTCATATGAGCGAGGTTTGAAGGAATAATTCTATAGAATCCTATTGGTTTTAATGGACTTGGATTGCTATTGCAGGGAAAATAGCTTATTTTCTTCTTTTGGGTGAGAAAGAAATAATACCATTCAAGCAAAGCTATATTAAGATTCGGCATTCCATAAACAATATTTCTTTTCATGGACTTTTGATTGTTATTGCAGGAAACATAGTCAATTTTTTGTGTTTTACTCAACCTGCCTATTTTTTTTCATTACTATTTAAGATTGACATAAATTTATGAAAGTTTTGTTACTGTTCACCTATCATGGAAGAGTAATTTGGCTCGAGTTCCAGACTGGCACAGAGATCCCTTCTGTGAAAGATAAAGGGCGTGTGTGAAGCTTATTCTGAGGAAGATGTAGCCTTGTTTGTGTCTGACATGCTTTTCAATCATATCGACATTTCATCTTCCATATCTGCTCACCTGGAGGAGCCTCACAGAATGCACAAAAAACACATGAACCAATCATGTTTCTCTCAGTTCACATGAAAATTAATTGCAATAGCAAATACTTATTGTGGATTCGACCTGACAGATGCAACTTGATGGGGCAAACGCACATTATTAACCTTCCCATGCAGCGTTGAAAAATATCATTTTATCCTGACGTGCCTGTGATGGACTGGAGTGACCTATGTGTTTGACTCATTGGAAAAGGAAATGTGCATTTCACATTATCAAAGGATGACCAACAGTGTACCAAATCTATAATTTAATCCATTCCCATCAAGCTCAAATATCCTAATCTTAAAGTCAATTCATTCGTGAAACGTAAGAGGAGACAACTCTTTCCAACACTACTATCTCCTATCAATAGCATCTTAACGAGTTTACAGGCACCACTCAAGTGGATATATATTAATCAATAGCAGCTTAACGAGGTAATAGTAATCAACTTGAGCTCTTCCTGTTGCCACAACCATCTCAAAAAAATTCATTAGATATATATTAATCAATTCCTCAGAAGTTGCATTATCTATCTGCAAACACAATCTTCAGTTAAACATTGGGAGCCATCACAGAGACGACATCTCCTGGTGAAATATTGCAAGAAGATTACGATAGCATTGGATTGTTGTCATAATTTGTTTTTTAGTTTTCTCTTTATGCAGTAATTTTTTCTTTTGGGTAAATTTTTTTGTAACTCAAAGTATTTTAACTTTGAGGGGGGGTGAAATTTGCAAGAGCATTGTTAAAATTTTGAAAGTTATCTGGAATTTGAGTAGAGCCAAGTACAAATCTCTATCATTTTTTCGTTTTCTCAATGACTATATGAGGGTCAAGGTCAAGCCCTGATAGATCATTTTTGTGTGATGCATATGGTGTGTTTCTTATCTTGATCTCATTTGCTTGATTTTTTTTGGTGCAAAGATTCAACACTATAATGTCGAAGTTAATTAATTTGTTCTCTGACTCCGATAAACTTGAAGGCACAAAATCATACAAGACATGGAAACATCTCATTGCAAGCACTCTCATTTACAATGAACTTTGGTGTGATATCTGTAATGAATATACTAAGCCAACTAAGCCTACAGATGTAGCTACACTAGAAAAATGGGAAGTTAAAAATGAAAAAGCATTAGCACTCATTAAATCTTCAGTTAATGATGAGATGTATGTTCAGATTGAAAATACTATTGATGCATGGTCTGATTTGAAAGTTTTTAAAGATTTATTTGATACTCAGCATGAAAAAAAGAAAGTTGATCTTCAATTAAATATGCTCCAACATAAATTGACTGAAGGAGGTGATATACATGAATATATTTCCAGACTTAAGAACATTTAGAAGGAAATACTAAACGTCGGTTTTCAAGCAGTAGATGATAGTTTCATGACCACAATTTTAATTGTTGGATTGCCTTATTCCTATACACAATTTTTGGAAACTTTAAAAGTAACTGGAAAGTTAGATAAACTTACGTTTGATGAAATAAGTGAAATTTTATCTGAACACAACAAAACTTTTGGAAAGAAAAAGCAATTTGGGGAAAATATTTTTTTACAGAAGCCAACACAAGTAAATCTTCAAGTGACAGTTCTAGAAGCAGAGGAAGAGGAAATTTTGTGCAAGGTTGTGGTCGAAGCCAAAGTAGAGAAAACACTTTTCTAGGCAGAGGAAAATGTCAAGGAAGAGGGTATTTTCAAGGCCAAGGAAACAGTCAAGGCAGAGGATGTTTTCAAGGAAGAGGAAATAGTCAAGGCAAAGGCTATTTTCAAGGCAACAGTCAAGGCAGAGGACAAACTCCACACAGAGGTCAAAGTAGAGGCAGAGGACAGAACTCAGGCAGAGCGAGAGATTTCAGTCAAATTGTTTGCATAAGATGTAACAAAGTTGGACATTATGCAGAAGATTGTTGCACTTCCATTGATATAATTTCCAAGTTTCATCAAATACAACATAGTTTGCAAATGATCGAGATGATGATGGTTCAAAATATGTGTTTACCTAATATTCAATATTACAAATTTCAATTGATTTTCAAAGTGATTATGAAGATGCTTGAATTTTAGATTCAAGAGAATCTCAACACATGGCTTTCATACATGACTTCTTTTGGAATTTTCAAGAATGCCATCTTAATTCAATTTTTCTTGCCGATAATACCAAACATACTTCTTATGGAAAAGGAGTAGTTAAAGTTTATTTACCTGATATTGGAGAACAAATGATTTCAAATGTATGGTGCTCCTCAGCAGA
>CBVK0100097293.1:0-33330 GCA_900067695.1 Picea abies
GTAAAAATTATCGCATAAATATAAAATTGATCGTTCAAAAATAGATCGAAGGAATGCTACAAGAAGGCATTATTTATTCTATCAACAAGGCAAAATGGGCAAGTCCCATGGTGGTGCACACAAAGAAACATGATCCAAAGAAATTAAGAATTTGTGTCGATTTTCGGGGACTCAAAAAACAGACTATGATAGATCCATTCCCCACCTCTTATGTTGATGAAATCATAAATGAAGTCGCTAGTTACAAATACTATCCATTTACTAATGGGTTCTCAAGATATAACCAGGTGCCAATAGCAAAAGAAGATCAGGCAAAAAAAACATTTGTGTCAGAATTTGGATCTTTTTCCTACAGAGTAATGCCATTCAGACTGAAGAACGCGCCATCAATTTTTTAGAGAATAATGGTCAAATAATTTCAAGAGTATATCTACAAAACCATGGTTGTATACTTTGACGACTGGACAATCTACAGTCTATTAAAAAATCATATACAATGTCTTCGACTTATGCTAGAACGGTGCAGATAGATTCAACTATCATTAAACATCAGGAAATGCACATTTGCCACACCTATTGGAATCCTGTTAGGACATGTGGTATGTAAATATGGGGTAAAGGTCGGCATGGCTAAGATTAAAATTATCCTTGATCTAAAACCACCCATGAATAAAAAAATAGATCAAAATTCTACTAGGTCATACTAGCTATTATAGGAAGTTTGTACGCCACTACTCAGGCATAACCTTCCCAATGGATGAGCTTTTATGAAAATATGTTAAATTCAAATGGAGCCAAGACTTCCAATAATCATTCGAATTTTTAAAGAAGAAGTTGGACGAAGCACCCATTCTCAAATTTCGAGACTGGTCGAGAAAATTCCATGCCCATGTTGATGTGTCCAATGTAGTTGTCGAGTCGATTTTAGCTCAACCATATGATGACACAATGGATCACCCAAATGTGTATGCAAGTCAAAAAATGAATAAAGCAAAAATAAACTATTCAACTACGGAAAGGGAACCCCTATCATTGATTTTTTCTCTACAAAAGTTCTGTCATTATTTACTTGCAAATCCTTTTACATTTTTTACAAACCATCAATCATTTAAATACTTGGTCAATAAACTAGTTCATCAAGGAAATATTTGTTGGTGCTTACTATTATTTCAGGAATTTGAGTTCGACATAATCATACGACCAGGGAAAAAGAATGTTCGATGTGATCACCTTTCATAATTAGAAATATAAGAAGACTTGAAAGGCATAGAAGATGACCTTCTAGACGCACACTTATTTAGAGTTGAAGATGAACCTAAATATTTAGAAGATATTTCCAATTTCTTAGAAGAATGAAAGGCCCCAAAGGACCTACCAACAAACAAAAAGAAAGTTCTATCCATGAAAGTTGCACCGTTCACAATCATTAACGGATACTTATACAAAATGGGAATGGATGATGGTTTAAGAAGATGTGTGCCAGAACATGAACAGGAGGATATCATCAATGAATACCATGCAGGAGCAGCTGGAGGACATTTTCAGGCTGACACAATAGCCAGGAAGGTACTACATGCAGGCCTGTGGTGGTCGACTTTGCATAAAGATTGTCAGGATCAAGTAAAAAAATGTGATAATTGTCAGAGGCTTGGACAACCTTTGTGGAAAAATGAAATGCCACTAAGTTCAATAAACTCTAATCGAGCTTTTGAAATTTGGGATATTGACTTCGACGCACCATTTCTATAGAGGGAAATAAGAAATGGTGCCAAGTACATCATTATTGTAGTCGAGTATGTGACCAAGTGGGCAGAAGTTGAGCCAATCAAATCCTGTACCAAAGAGGTAGCAACTAAATTCATCTACGAGAACATAATTACAAGATTTGGCTATCCTCTAACATGATCAGTGACCAGGGAACTCACTTTGTGAATGAACAATTAAAGTTCTTCTGGAAAAAAATTAATCGGCCATAGAAAAATGATAGCCTATCACCCACAAGCAAATGGGGCAATCAAATCTTTGAATAAAACATTACACAAGGGAATTACAAATATCTGCGGCATAAAAAAAGATGACTGGGGTGATGAGATTTTTGCAATCCTCTAGGCATATAGATCAAAATTCAAAATATTGACTAGGCATACTCCATTCAAGCTAGTCTACGACCATGAAGTTGTTATCCCACTACAATTTTGCACTAATTCCGACAGGGTCGCAACTATATAAAAAATTGATGAGAGAAAAAACATAAACAACTGACTATACCAACTAAACAAGATGGAAGAAGAGAGGTTAATAGCGATCCATCACTAAGAGGTTCATAAGCAACAACAAAAAGAGTGGAACGATTATCGCATAAAGAAAAATGATATAAAAGAGGGAGACTTAGTCTTATTGTATGACAGTCGCATAAAAGGCAAACCTAGAAAATTGAAAACAACATAGCTAGGGCCTTATGTGGTAGAAGATACTCAACCGACTTGAGCAGTCCAACTTAAAACATTATTGGGGCAACCATTTAAGAAAGTAATTAATGGTGCTTGTTTAAAGAAGTATTAGGTATAAAAGAAAAGAACCATGTTGGAAAAATATAGCTGGGAGTTGCCAACAGGAACCGACTAAACTGACTAATCATACTTATAAGAAATAAACCTTGCTTAAAATTAATAAACAAAAAAGCAGTTAGACAAATTCAGGTATAGAAAACTGAAAAGTTAAACTATTTAAAGAGTAGCCATAACACTAAAGAAAAACAACAATAAAGTAAAATGGAGAGAGAAAGCAGCTCTTGGTCAAGACTGAGACAAAGTAGGAGAAGATATTCTCGACATTCCACACCATCAAGTGACATAAGATAATTACTCATAAGAAGAGAATCAAGCAAAAGGATTAGTCTGGGAGCAAGAGATCGCGGTTCAAGCGAGCGTAGATCAAACGAGTGAAGATCATATGAGCACAAACCAAGAGAACATGAATCAAATTGGCATGACAAAAGATGACGCCATTTCGACTCGGCCAAAATTAGAAAAATGAACGAGAAAACAAGCCATCATCAACATCGACTAAGCCAGTCCAGTAATAAAGATGGCTCAAGAATAACCATCGGTTGACTCATGTATCGACCACGTATGATCCGGATTTTATGAGTAGAATGAAATAAATACAGATTATTAACAAGTGCTTAACACAAAATAATAGAGATACAGTAAAATTGGTTTTCTATTCAATAAGGAAATAAGATGAAACTGTAAAAATGCAACGAAAACAAGCTTGTTGGAATGGTGGCGGCTTATCTCTGAGAAGAGAAGTGATGGTTGCGCTCATTCACAAGAAGATGATTACAATGAGGCTCTGAAGGCATTTTTACAATAAACAAGAATGCCAAAAACCCTAGACATCCAAAAACCTAACCCTAGGAGATGAAGCGCCAAAAGTCATGTGGGGCCCGTTTGGGTAAGTTAGTACATTAACTTCCCAGGGTCGTAACTTTTGCATACGATCTCTGTTTTAGGCGTGTGATAGCCCATTGGAAAGGTATCATCAAGGAGATTCATTTTGGGGCCTCAATCATGCCTTCAACTATCATTGAGTTGGGTCAATCCTGAAAAACCTTCATTTAAGTCCTCAAAATGGCCTCAGAAGTTAAAACTGCTAAAAATAGTTAATTGCCAAAATTGCCAGAAAATTGTTTTGAGCCAATTGGAAAAGGTGGGTGGCCACCGATATCCATTTAAATCAATGTATCAACATATGAGACCTTTTAGGTCGAACTCAGGAAAAACTTGGTCGGAGAGATGTCATTGTTAGCAAAGTAAGCACATTCAATTTGTGACAAGAAAAGATGGATAATGATAACAAAATTAACAATGATTGACGCAGTGACGAAAATTATGCCGCAACCACCTACAGATTATCCTAACACGTGCAAAATTCAAGGAGAAATCACTAGGACTATCACAAGGGATTTTGCATGAGCATTTGTTCAACAACGGTAGGGATATCCACGTGCAAAAGGAACCACACACATTCAGGAACTACCCAATTACAATAAAACATATATGCTAATGTACCTCAAACCAATTTCCCTCATAAAAACATGATTCAAATTGACAACTACCTCCTTTCCTGTACTTCAAAATCTGGGGAGATTGAGCCACGTGCGGGGAAATTTCGTACCATTTCGGATTAGATTCAATATCATGAACCTAAACCCTATATAACAAAGCTAATTAAGGAGAAAATTCACTTTGCAAAAAGCTAATTACTAGAGAAAAAACTATGAGCTCAACAAAGTTAGTTGATGACAACCCTCCTGGATCAGGTTTCCAGAATTCAGAAGCAAGTGAACCATCTTTGTCTAGATGTGAGAAGAGGAATTTTCCCTTCACATAAAGATGTGTGGGGCTCCTCTAGGGTTTCCATGTTGATATTTTTGGTAGTTGTAGGAGGTATTAACCTCCACGTGTAACCTCGACAAGACTAGAATATTATAGGAAGCAAGAGAAACCCTAAAAGCCTTGGACATAACCCTAGAAGACAAGTCAGCTAAAAAGAATAATTAATATTGAGTTTCTAGCCTCCAGAAAGAGAAGTCGGCCTAGATAGCTAAGGAAGAGCAGTATAAATACAAGATGCCAGAGCTCATTTGGACACACACAATTCGCAACTGCAGAAATTCAATAAGTGCGCAAGTTCAGAGAGTAGTTGCAGTTGCAGCTATTGCAACTAGTATTTTCGGTTTTTAGGCTTGAAATTTATCTTTTTTATGGTTTGGAATTTCTTCTTGGTATGCTAGCTATGGAGAGTGGTATGCTACCTAGATGGGATTTTGGACCCAGGGTTTTCTTTCAAAATTATTCTCTCTTTTAAGTTTAAGGTGCTCAGGGGTGGATTTAGCATATGGTTGGGTGACAATATTGCTATATTGTTTATGGTTAAACGAGCACACCTATTATTTCTAAAATGTTATGGGCCCACACTATATTCATACATTTTAACCGTTGGAAGATAGATTGGGAGGATTTTTCTTAGTTACAGTTACAGTTGCAGTTGCAGTCAAAGTTTTTGTTGCAACAACGAAACCCTAACCCTCTTGTTAAGGCACCTTAAGTGAAGATATTGACCTAATTTCTAGATATCCTAATGTGCCCTAACCTAGCACACCTCATGGTACTCTCAGAAATCTAATATGTCAAGTTTCAAAGTCAAAGGTTGACCAAGTCAAACTAGTCATGATTTACTCTATGAGGCCAGAAAACAAGTTAGAAGGGGCTTCTAACTTCAGAGCATGGAAGACAAGGATTGACCTAATCCTTGCCAAGAATAAAGTGTTGGATATCGTGAAAGGAAAGATCATGGAACCATAGTTCGAAGAAGGAAAAGAGAAGGAACCTTAGAACATTGTAGTTATGGAGAAGTTCAAGGACAATGACATCAATTCCATGAGTATCATAGTGAACTTTGTAAAAGACCACTTGATACCCTACATCTCTCATCTTGACTCATCTAAGAATATGTATGATGCCCTAACTAACCTCTTCTCAGTCAGAAACATTGGACAAGTAACGAGTCTGAAGAATGAGCTCCATGACATGAAAATGAATGGCGATGACAACATAACATCATACTTTGTAAGAATCTCTCAGTTAAACTACAAGCTACTAAAGAAATCATTTCAGAAAAGGAACTGGTAAAAATAGTACTCAATGGCCTTCCCAAGACATGGGATGCATTTGTCACAAGCATGAACACAAGAAAGGAATATCCCACATTTGAAGAACTTTGGACTTGTTGTGCACACGAAGAATCAAGGATTAACACAAAAGATAAATCCCAAAGTAAAGATCAAGCCTTCACAACAAAGTAAATATCAAGCCTTCACAACAAAGAAAAGATCAAGCCTTCAAGAATTTCAGGAATAAGAAGAAGTTTGGCCTGAGGAAGAAACCAAATCAAGAAAAGGATATGTCAAAAATACAATGCTTCAACTGTCGAAAATATGGTCACTACAAAAACCATGGTCCTGGGTTAAACAAAAGGAAGGAAACAAATGAAGCATCAGTTTCCAAAGAAAGAGAACCCCCAAAGAAGACCAAGCAGGATAAAACATACTTCTTCTTCTAAGTCAAGGTAATAGTATTCTTTAAAGTTCTTGTACATACCATGTTCACATAGTTTTTGTGCATATCATGTATATCTATTTCTTAGAAGATAATATGTTCAAGTGAAACAATACCTATGGAAGAACAACAAGATAAGGATTGCTATCATGATGACTATAAGTCAAGCAATACACATGAAAAGATGAAGTACATTGACAATCTTTGGTAACAATTCCTGTGGAAGCTATTATATAAGTAACAACTGCAAGATAAGCCGAAATCATAATCAAACTTGAAGAGAATGAGAAGGATTCAAAATAGAAAGAAGTCAACAATCAAGAAGAAATTAGAAAAAGACTTGTGACACCTTGCAGAAGGAAATAAGGATGCAGACGGAAGCGTGGACTATCTTATATGGAGGGAGTTGATTACAAAATTCCAAAAGAAGAGCATGCATTCATACATGAAGCAAGGATTAGGAGGGAGCTAATACTAAATACAATCCATTGAGGATTATTAATTATCTATTCATGTTCCCATTGAAAGTAGTAGCCATGATAAGCAACATGTGTTCAGGTTGACTCTAGAAGAAGTCTGCTTTGAAAAGAAGCCTTAAAGTATCCTTGGTTGTCCATCTACATCCATGATCCTATGATGAAAGAAATAAGTTGGAACCTTAAGGGATATAGAATACCCCATGGACCCAAGAGCTAAAGAGAGACATGAGGAAGAACATGAAGATTCCAAGAAAGAAAGAAAAGCAAGAACAACCAAGTTGTTATATCGAAAATCACAAGATTACCAGCTTGGTTTGAACCCACTAAGAAGCAATCGAGAAAAAGAAATGGAAGTTGTGATAAAGAACAATGTATGTGAGAAAATGCGACATATACTTATGAATGGAAGCATTGCAAGATTCAAAGGTTCTTCCAGAAGGAGGGAGAAGATTATGACAACAACTTGTTCCAGTAAACTAGATATACCTCTTGTAGTATCCATGGATTGGAATTTACATGTAAAAGAATGTTCTTCCCAATAAAGCAAGTGAGAAAGAAGCTTATACTAGAAAGAGACCCATATATGCAAATATAAGAAGACCTTGTATGGATTCAAACAACTTGATGTAGAGTATCTCATATACAATAGAAGTGTGGTGAAAACTTTCTATGACAGAGATAATGTATCAGAATAGTTACTCATAAGTCTGGGATGATGGATTGTTAATCCATGCAAACTCTCTTGATGACAGAAGAAGTGCTACTTGGATATGTTTCAGTTTGATCCTTGCCATGATATCATGAGCTAGCAGGAAACAAAAGTGTTGAACTCGACCATGATATATTGTATTGATCATAGCTATATGAATCCTTCAGAGAAAACAAATGTTCCATGACAAACCGAAGTACATTGAGATCAGGCATTATATTCTCCGTGATGAAGTCCAGAAAAGAGAAGTGGTTCTCCAATATATCTCCACAGATGAGTAGATAATAGATATTTTGGTAAAGCCTATGTCCAAGATGAAAAGTTTGTGTACTTAAGAAACATGCTGGGGCTCATGGAGACAAATTCCTTATTGAAAAAGGAAGAGATTACTCCCAGGTTGCGAGGGAGAACTAATATGTTATTGATTTATGGATAGTCATTTTTCAGTTTGAAAAATGGTCCAGGATGAGCAGTTCCTTTCCAGTTCAGAAAGTGGTTTGAGATTTCTGACGGACAGGCATTTTTCAGTTCGAAAAATGGTCTAGATCGAACATTCATTTTCATAATGAAAATGGTCCGATAGATTGTTGATGTACCATAGACAACGATTCCCCTTGTGGCTAGTGTGGGGGAATGGTCTAGGACAATCATTCTTCTTAGAAGTCACTCCGAGTAGTGGTCAATTAGAATGGTCTGCCTCGCTAGGCAGTCATTCTTTCAAAGTTCACAGTTGTGAGCAGTTTTGAAGAATGGTCTATTTTGGAGGTTAGTGCAGGACAACCATTTCCATTAGGAAATGGTCCAGATAGTCATTCCCCATGGAAGACTCATTCTATATAGGTTGCACTATGATTAGTACCAGAGGAATGACCCAGTTAGGTGAATGGTCCAGGTTCAACAATCAGGGACAAGCATTCCCTAGGGAAAACTCATTCTCTCTAGGTTGCACTATGATTAGTGTTGGAGGAATGGACCAGTTAGGTGAATGGTCTAGGATGAGAAATCAAGGACAATTGTTTTTCTATGCTTGAGAAGAATAGTCTAGATAGCCCATGGTTGATGTTTTACCTCATGAGGGTAGATACTCTTCCAGATCTCACATATGTGAGTGAAAGAATGGCTCATATGACTCAGTTTGTATCATGATATTTTTATGCAGGTTGATATCAAATGATATGACTACTGTGGAGATTGTATGTCTCTGGACAATAGTTGTATGCCACTGTGTTCCACTCGTTGTGACTATGTGTCACTAGTTAAATAGTCGTGTGCTACTTGGTGTGGTTGTGTACCACTGGATAACAATTGTGTACTACTATGGATAGACACATTTGTGTTCGATTGAATGGCATTTTTTTTATTTCCATGAAGACTATCAATAGTGTTGGAAATGATTACCAGCTAGATGGATAGTCAGTGTGCTAGTGGACAAATATTATCCATGAGAAAAATGGTCCAAGACAATTATTCTTCTAGGATGTATGTCTGTATTATAAGAATAGTGCTTGTAGCCCATGGCATGGCTTCCAGCATCTATTGGAAAAATTATTCTTCTAGGACATATGTTCGGATTAGAAGAATAGTTCTTGTATCACTTTGTGGAGTGAGTAACTTATTCAACATCATGCCTGATTACTAAGATGGAGTATGGCTTCAAGATATGATGCAGTTGATGATATCAGATGATATTGATAGTGATGATGGTGCTTGTGATTTAATCATGAGATAACATTTGTGGCTATAATGATGCTACTAGTCGAATGGTATGTTTGTGCTCAAGACCATTGCTTTCAATACCTCCCTAGCTAGGAGAGAGTGTTGATATTTTTGGTAGCTGCATGAGGTATTAACCTCCACGTGTAACCTTGACAAGACTAGAATATTCCAGGAAGCAAGAGAAACCCTAAAAGCCATGGGCATAACCCTAGAAGACAAGTCGACTAAAGAGAATAATTAATATTGAGTTTCTAGCCTCCAAAAAGAGAAGTCGGACCAAAAAGATAAGGAAGAGAAGTATAAATACAGAATGCCAGAGCTCATTTGGACACACACAACTCGCAACTGCAAAAATTCAGTAAGTGCGCAAGTTTTGAGAGTAGTTGTAGTTGCAGCTACTGCAACTAGTATTTTCGGTTTTAGGCTTGGACTTTCTCTTGGTTATGGTTTGGACTTTCTTCTTGGTATGCTAGCTCTGGAGAGTGGTACGCTACCTTGATTGGCTTTTGGACCCAGGGTTTTCTTCTAGAATTATTCTCTCTTTCAACGTTAAGGTGCTCGGGGGTGGCTTTGGCCTATGGTTGGGTGACAATATTGCTATATTGTCTATGGTTAAACAAGCACACCTATTATTTATAACATTCCATAACCCATTGGTGAGGGTAGCAACAATCAATGTTTCTTGCGCTGGATGTAGAAAGAAAATTTGGAAAAAACCTTCTAAGAAACACTCCAGTGTGAGAAGAAATGACTGAGAAACCATACCAAAGGTGACGCCAAAATAGGTTATTAGAAAATAAAAATTTTGTAATGGCATCTAGGAAGCATCCTACTCACAGGAAAATGACATCTTCAACTCGGTAAAACAAAGGAACACCAAGCACACAATACACAATTGATTCGACCAACGACGGAGATCCAGACACAACAGAGTAGTCGGAAATAGTACCTTAAGTTAGTCGTTCATATAAAAATTTTGTCTCATATTCTTACATGTTTCTCTTTCTCTCTTCATCTTATACTTCTCAATATTGTAATCAAAATATGAAAAAATTATTTTGTATGACCCCCACTTGCTCGGGAAGAGCAAGGAATTGAGGTGGGGGGAGATGTTGTAGGGGTTAGTCGACCCTGTTGACTAGCCCGACGGTCGACTGAGAACCTATTGATCGACCGAAGTAGTTAGAAGTATAAGTTGGCCGAAGTCTCTGTTAACCAACTAGCCCAGGCAGTTAAGTAGTTACAACTTCCCAAAAGAGGTATAAATAGATAAGCACATGAAGGCTCAAATAACTTCATGTGAGAGGTTATAGGTAATTGTGTTGTATTGTTCTATCATATAATAAAAGGACTATTCTTTGGGCTCTCATTACTTGTGCATGTCTCTACCTATGTTTATGTCTATGCATATATCTCTATGATGTCTATGTAAGGATCTACTGGTAACACTCCCTACTTTTCCCTAGATTACAACACCATTTAAGAGCTTAAGAACAACACCACATGCACAAACAACTCCATTTTGATAAGAAGAGCCATTGAAAAAGCTGGTAGCTATATCATCAAGAAAAACTGGACAGAGTAGCCTTTGAGCAAGACTGAGATTTCTCCTTCTCGAGAATTCATTGAATTGATTGAGAGCTTTGAAAGCGGTCACCGAGGGGGAAGAAAACTTATTATCAAAAATATTTATGTTCCTATATTTCCAAAATTCCCAAGCTACATAACAAGGCATCTATAACAATGTTTGTAGGTCTTATACCAGTTTTGAAAGCATAAACTTATTGACCTTTCATTCCAATGAATGACAAATTTTGTGATAATGCTCAAAATATTCCAAACTTCTTGCACAAATCTACATTGGCATAATATGTGATAAATATTCTCCTCTGCTAAACCTTAGAGGACACAATGTCCTGGGCCACAAAAACCTCTACAACATAGATTATCCCATGTCAAAATTGAATTTTTTAACATAAGCCAGATAAAAAGTTTAATTTTGAGTGGTAGCTCCCACTTCCATATCAGAGAAATCCACCATTCCAAATCCCCCTACTACAACTGAATCGTCATAGCTTCATAAGAAAAACCCACAGTGACTTGACCATCATTGACATTCCAAGAGCAAAAAATTATGTCCTCTTGATAAGATAAACAAATACCACCAGTTGATAAACTGCGAACATAATCATTCCACTCCTCACTAGCCGCCCCATGGAGTAAATCATCATCTTTCAACCATTTGAACAATTCATTATTAGAATCGTGTTGAATAAAATCTTGTGCAAAATAAAATGTGCCTCTGGAATGAAGATGAGACAGAGTTTCCTCAAACGGATTATGGAAATTAACTTTTTCCACTATGGGGTCTTCACCCAAATTTATACTCCATCCATTGCCAAGAATCCACACCAACCACTAATTAACCACAAGAAGCACACTCAATGACAAATTCCAAGATATAGAAGCTCCTTTTTCTGTTTTTGGGAATATGCCTAAACCAATCATCAATGATCCAAGATCGAATATATTTATCTTTAATTACAGAGCTCCATAGACAATCTGAAAATAGACACCTCCAAAGACTTTTTGTCGCCAAGGTAGTACCAAAAACATTCAAATTCCTTAAGCCCCAACCCCCATTTGATTTGGGACGCGCCAATTTGTTCCAAGCCACCAGATGCACACTCTCTTTATCTTTCTTGCCTATCCACATAAAACTAAAAATTCTTCTGCGGATTTTATCAAGTATTTCCTAAGGAATTATAGTGATCGAAAGCTAGTAGACAAACAAACCTTCCAAAACAACCTTTACCAAGATAAGTTGTCCTCCTAACGAGATCCATCTATGGAACCAAAGGCCAACCTTTTTCTCGACTTTTTGAATTAACCAAATCCAATCAAAAACTGCATAACAATTAGGTTTCAAAAAGAAACCTAGATATTTAAACTCTAACTCTAGAGATCAATCACATGGATATTGAAAAAATCTTTGATTTGATACTGCATCTCATCATCCACCGCATGAGAGAGGAAATAAGACTTATCCAGATTTATCATTAACCTTGTAGCTTTTGAAAAAAGGCATAAAATTCTATGGAAAGCCCTCCACTCTAAAATTGACCCATGTCCAAACAACATGACATCATCAACAAACAACAATTGGGTAATTCTAACTCGAACCGAAACCTTCACACCCATAATTTTTCCTAAATATTTTTCCTTCTCAATTAATCTTCTTAAACCATCCATTAACAAAATAAATAAAAATGCAACAGAGGGCAACCCTATCTCAGACCTATTGAACTCCTAGAAAACTCTATTGGACAACCATTAACCAACACTGCAAAGGAAGTTGAACTTACACAAGCCATTATCCGGTTTACCACTTGGAGATTTAAACCAATTTGAAACAGAAGAAACTTGAGAAAATCCCAATTTACACAGTCATATGCTTTATGCAAATCCAATTTGAGAAGCAAGGACTTACTATTTTTGGATTTAGTGTTATGGATTGTCTCCTACGTGACTCCAATAGCATCACAAATTTGCCTTCCTCGTAGAAAACCGAATTTCTCTTTGGAAAGCAATTTAGACAACACCGACCTCAATCTTACAACTGTGACTTTTGAAATAATCTTATAAATAAGATTACACAGAGTAATAGGGAGAAAGTCATGAAAACTAGCATGTTTATCCTTCTTAGGAATAAGAGCCATGAAAGTAGCATTGGCAACCCCAATAATCTTTTCTGATAATCTAGATTTCCTCATTCTCAGGCGAAAAATATTATAGAAGTTCCTTTGGAATCATGAAGATTCCCCCGCGAAAAATATTATAGAAGTTTATATATATATATATATATATATATAAACAATAATGGGTGTGTTTTTATTAGAAAATTGTTACAACCTCACTAATGAGCACGACAATACATATAGGAGAGGATTTCCCAACAAAAGAATATGAGATGTCTCCAAAATTTGAAACCGATAGTCTATGAAAATAAAATAATCCTTCGTAGAGGATTTTCATAAGCTAATACAAGTAATATTCGAACAAGTACTCTTAAAATCAAGAAAACTTTAAAAAACATTACACATTGCAAAATAAAACCACTTTGGTTGTAATCTTCCTCCCGATGCCCTTCATTAGTTATGGAATTATAATCCACATTCCCTTGTTGCTACTGTACTATCTCCTCTTCCTTAACCTTTGAAAACTCAATAGACATCCTAGCAATTGAATGAGTTATGGAATTAATTCTTACCAAACCAACAACTATATGTTGGAGAGCTGCACACCCATCTTGAAGTTCCTCAATTTTTCGCTTTTGGCTATGTAGAGTTTCCAAAGTTCTAATGGGGGTGAAGATAGAGGTTAGGGTGATAACCTTTGGCATAAATTGGAACCTTTGGTGCAAAGTAGTGCAACACAAAAAATTATTGTAAAGCCATGAAAACCATGGAGGAAGCCCCCCAAACCTGATTTATTGAGCCACCAAGAAGAACCCCACAAATCAAAGCCCAAGTCAAATCCGACTATTCCTCTCAAAGTAGGGTCAACACAACAAAAATCTAACAAGTGACTAGTGAAAAGATCCTAAGGAGATAAACCATAAGGGAATTGTTTTGATGCTAAACCCCAATTCGAACTTGTGTGAAGCAAAATTGTGAACCACAGACTAACAATAAACCACAAATCCTCATGGAAAATATTGGTACCAAAATCCATTTTCCCACCTGCAAGGAGAATAAAGATCCAAAGCACTTGATGAGATTTTTTCTCACGTTAACCTTCGTGTGTGTGAGGGGACTATAGAGTGAATGCACCTTGGCTACCAACTTAGATAATTGACCAACCCAAGTGAGGTATCGTGCCAAATGCTTGCCATGCAAGGGCTCTCCATAAGGGTGATTGAAATAAACTTAGGGGATGGGGAAAAATAGCTCCCCTCTTTTTAACCTTAGTTTTCTAGATTCTAGAAGATTGGCCTTATTGGCTAGGTTATCGTCTTGATGGTTGAACATCCTAAGTATGTGGTAGAACTCAACACTCCCGAACCATGCAACTTCTCTCTAGATTCATTTGATTATTCTTATTATAGTGCCATTGCTCATAGGGGAATCTTTGAGGATTGGTTTGATGGTCATGGTTGAATCTCCAATCACGATTCAATTCTCGATATGCTTGTCATTGATGATCCTCAACCCTTGAAACATAGAAAATGCCTCTGCTTTATTTTTTGTACCTTTACCCAATTCCCATTTGAATGTGTTTTCCCTGTTTCCCTCAAGATCAAGAATGATCCCCCCACACCTGTCATCCTTGATGTGAGGGGCAATATTAACATCAAATTAAGTTGCAAAAATATATAGTTATAATCAATTTCAAATTTTATGAAGTTGAATACTATTTTACTACAATGTTATTAAAGCATTTGAAAAATGTAATTTTAATTATAAAAAAATACAAATTTTCCAAAAAAATCTACAATTATTTGGGTTTTAAGTGTTTTATCATTAATAATTGTTAAACGACATCCCTACAATGATCAAATTCAAAGGGTTACTCTTCATTTCAAGCCAACCCTTCCATGATGAAAAGCCACAAACGTAGTTGTACTTCAATTTACAATAGTAAACTAAGTATGCATTTCAAAATAAAAATTATTTTAAATAAAATATTTCCCTTCCAATATTTAACAAACTACCAAATACATAAGTTTTAATTTCAATAAAAAATAATAATAATCATACTTTGTAATTTTATATGTAACCTTCTTATGAGTTATATGTATATTATAAATAAAAAATAAAAATCATAAACACCAAGCCATACCTTGTTTTGAGGAGTTTAGAGGTGTTTTAAATGACAATGTAAAGCTTTAGACACAATGTCAGAATCAAACCTTTTTGTGAACACCCATATAAGAGAGGATTTGTTTTATGTATCCATATGATAAGCGAGCATTACAACTTTGATTCATATATTGAGCATTTCACAATCATGCTTTACCACAGGAGTCATTTTGTTGTAGATCTCATTAGAAAATAAGAAATTGTCCTAGACTTGGAGACCTTTGTTGAGCGGGGGGGGGGTAAGTCTATCAAAATTGTATAAAAATCCACAAAGAGAGCCTACTTGCTTTACAGGGCTCTAGGAACACACAAATCTAGCATGATTGCACCCATTACTTATTATGTAGACTAAGATGTCTATAAGTTGGAGACTCTTAAGGTTGATACAAACACAAAGCTAAAGTAAATTTCTTATCAAGACCACCAAGTCTATGGTTCTTATTGAGGGTATTAGTTGCTAACTCTATTTCTCAAATCAAGCAAAAACTATGTGACAATGTGAATGTTAGAGCATAATCCTTATTGCATATATCTAAGGATAACATGAATTATGTTACATTCTTCATATTGTACTTAAGAATCTCACCCAGGCATAAAAAATGTTTCATCAAGCATTAAGGTTGTAAATAATATATCTCATTGTTCTTGGGCTTGCAATGCAACAAAAGAAAAGAGATCTTAGGAGCATTCTAAAATATTTGACACTTTAAGTATTGTCATGTTGATGTCAATGTTTCTAGAAACAAGAAGGGGCTTTATACATAAAGATACAAAAAATTGGGGAAAGGGGAAGATCAAGAGTAAGAAATTGATGATGTAAAAAATTGAATGAATAGAATCACAATTTGAATTGTTGTAATTCCAAATTTAGGTTTTGTGATGTTGACAAGGTCTGTTTTGCATAGGCTTATACATAAAATTAATCAAGAACATCACGCTATTGTTGATCTTAATGGAGTTTTCTTATCCCAAACAAAATCACTAACTTAATTTCATGTGAAACAAAGAATATGTGTTATCTTTATAATGAGCTTGACAAAACATATACAAGATCAATGAATTATTGAGAGATTTAGATTCAAGTATTAATTATGTGTTTTTTTCTCAAGTATCCATGGCAATAATAGGGATGTCATGAACAATATACTAAGTGGTCAAGAGCCCAACAAATGTTCTCCAATAATAATAATCAAATATTAGATACCAATGCTATAACCATGTTATGCGTTTTTTTCTCAAATATCTATGACAATAACAAAGATGTCATGAACAATATACTAAGTGGGCGAGAGGCCAACAAATGTTCTCCAATAATAATAATAAAATATTCGATACCAATTCTATAACCATGTTAGATTTGTCAACATGTTAGATGTTTTAATCGAGAGGACGACTATAAACTTAGTCTTTGTTGGAAGCCTATTTCTCATCGTCTAGGACATTCAAACTAATTCGAATTTGTGGCTTTAATCTTCTCCTCCTCCCTTCCTTACCATTTAATCTTCCCTTCCTTTGTTTTTTTTCCCCTCTCTATCTCCCAATTTTTAATCCTTTCTTATTATTTATTAATTATTCAGTTTAACTTATTTTAGTTTACCTTTATTTCATCTTCTTCTCATCATTATTCTTTCAATTCAATCAAACATAATTTTAAATATTATTATTCTTTTCAATTTAATCTTTCACCAACTTAATTTTGGTACGTTGATAAAGAATTAATTCTTCCTTAATCTTTCCTTACTGTTTAATCTTTTTCCTCTCTTGCTCCTTACCTCAACAAATACATCATTAATTAAACCCCCCCTCCACTTTTGACTTTATCCTCGTTTCCGTTCATCTTTCCAATGACTACTTGATTCTCTTTCCTTATTTATTTATTTTCAACTCTCGACACTCTTTACCATTCTTTAGCTTCATTTGTCCTTGATGATGGGTGGAGTGTCCACTCAAAACGTTGGACGTTTCAAAACATTAGACATAGTTTAATCCAAACAACTCAACCACAATTTTAGATGCTTTTAGAGAGATGGACTATGTGAACATGAAGAAAGAGAGACAACCTCATTTCCTTGGGTTTAGTCAATGTCTATTGTGTTCTCTTCAAAACTGTCATTGAACCACACATTTGTAGTGAGTCTTGCTAATAAGTTTTCAATGCCATTGCAATTTACACCCATAACCCATGACTAATTGTTTTGTTTTTTTGCAAAGCCAAGAGAGGAGGCGAAAATAACTATAAAAGAAATGACATTATCAGAAGTCTGGTATGTGAACACATAAAATATCAACATTAAATGTCATGCCAATTATCATATCGACAAGGATAAAAAATACACATAACACATGAATTCAAGTGGAGATTTAAAAAAAACAATGTGTCCAAGCTTCTCTTGAAAACTTATATTAAGTGACATTCAAGATATTGGATATGTCAATACAATGATATATGATTATATAAACATGATTTTTGTGATAAATTTTATGTTGTAAATGAGTACACCATATCAAGGAATAAATGAAATTCAACAAAAATAAAAATAAATATTCAATCATGAATCTTTCTCATGATTTACATCCTTCCTCATATAATACCCTTTGAGCATCCCAAAGTTGGAAATGAAAATCATAGCTAGTGACAAATGAGACTCTTCCTTTTCAAATTTTATAACTGTCTTATCCTTCATAAATTATACTTTTTCAAAAATTTACCTTTTAAGAAAATGTTTGTTTGAATAATCCATTTACGACGGGTTTGAACCTCTTCGAAGGGCCAGAAGATTCAATTTTGACCAGAAGATTCAATTTTGACCACTTGGATACCAAAACAAACGGGTTAATGGGAAAGTGTACAGATTTATGTAATTTTTTATTTCACAAACGTGTTAATGGGAAAGTGTACAAATTTATGTAATTTTTATTTTTAATTCTAAAGGAAAAAATCGAAATAAATATTTTTTTATGAAAAATTTATAAAAAAGTCCGTCGTCGTATTTTTACCATGTTTATTTATTTATATGACATATTTGAAAGAGCGATGTACGGACATTTTAGTTTCTCATTAAAAACATATTTATTCAATTTCTCGTCTCATTAAAAATATATTTATTCAATTTCTCGTCCGTAAAAATTTAAAATCTCCGTAAATCGCTCTTTCAAATATATCATATAAATAAATAAAAATGATAATAATACGACGGACTTTCTTATAAATTTCTCATAAAATAAATAAATTATTTCGATATTTTCCCTTGGAATTAAAAGAAATAAAAATTACATAAATTTGTACACTTTCCCATTAACACGTTTGTGAAATTATTTATAAATATTTGTTATTTGCAGCGAGTTTAGTTATTTTACCACGGTTTCCATGGAAAGGTATATGAACAGATTCTCTGGAAGGTTTTATTTGCGGCCTCCGGTTCGAATCCTGCGAGGGGTTGTTTTAATGCAAAATTCTTCTTCGCTACCCTCTCAGGAAATCTTCACTCGGGTTTTAATATAATAAACCCCAGCGAAGGAATTTCTATGATTCATTAAGAAGCATGGCCAACAATGGAGGAACACCGACCACACCACCGCCGGCAACGACGGCACAAATACCGACAAACAATGAGAAAAAACCAGATGGAGGAGTGGATGCCTTCGGCCGCGCGGTTGCTCGGATTGCAGTGGCGCAGATATGCGAAGGTGCCGGGTTCCAATCTTGCCAGCAATCCGCCCTCGAAGCCCTGGCGGACATCGCAGTCCGCTACCTCCGCGACCTCGGCAAGGCCGCGCACTACTACGCTGGCCTCGCGGGCAGGACGGAATGCAACGCCTTCGATGTGATACACGCTATGGAGGATATGTTTGCCGCGCAGGGCTTCGCAGGAGCCTCGGACGTGATCAGCCACTCGGTCTCGGGGTCGGGCACCGTGCGTGAAATCATGCAGTACACCAACAGGGCGGAAGAGATCCCGTTCGCCCGCCCGGTGCCGCGGTTCCCCGTGGTAAAAAAGCGGGAACTCTTGCCTACCTTTCTGCAGATGAAGGAAACCCCTCCTCATCAACACATTCCCCCGTGGCTGCCCGCGTTCCCGGATTCGCACACTTATAAGAGCACTCCTGTGTGGAACGAGCGGAAAACGGATCCCCGGATGGCCAAGATGGAGCAGGCCAGGCAGCGGCGGAAGGCTGAGCGGTCGCTGGTGAGTTTGCAGCAGCGCCTGGCGTCGGCTTCCGGGTCTTCTTCTTTAGGGCTCGCCATGGAAACGGATGGCAAGGGAAAAAACTCTAGCCCAAGCCCAAACCCTAACCCCAATAACCCTTTTCTTGCTCCACCCGTTGGTCCCGAGGAGAAACAGGTAAGCCCCGTCAAGATTCCCCCGGTGCTCTCGCGTCCGGCGCTTAAACTCCCATCTGTTTTGGAGGCATTTGCCCCAGCTATTGATGCCGTAAAGCAGGGGCTTGATCAGGTTGAAGAGCTCGACGGGCGCAGGAAGAATCCGCGTGGGAGTCAGGCGCTGTCTGATGAGAGGCCCCTTGTGCAGTTTAAATTTGATTTCGGAAAGAAGGCACAGATGGCTGCCCATGCGACCGGAGCGCTTCGAAATGAGACACCACTGAGTTCTTGGTTTAGCAGGGATGAGGAGATGGATGATAAGAAGAGAAGGGTAGAGCAGATATTGAAAGAGGCCATGGAAAACCCTCAGGACTTGGTACAACTCTGAAGATTGGCACAAATTCTGGGCATCTTTCGTGGCTTGAAAATCAATCAAGTGGGTTGGGAAATCGCTGCATCCAATTTGTTCCAATTGTTTATGATTTAACGACTGGCCGGGATGAGCTTCTGCTAGATTTGACAAGCAATGTACAAGTAATAATCCCTCGCTGGAAAACGGGCTATCTAATTGCTAGTGATTTCAGACCTGGTTTGGATAAGCTGCAGCTAAATTTCATAGACATTTATGTATTCGTTGCTCACCGAAAGTTTGTGTATCTGCTATCATGTGAACTCAACACTTATAACTGATATTTATTGTGAAGGCCATTCTCAATTGGAAATTTGTTTCTTGTCTGGGTTTGAAAATTCTTACAGTCGATATGTTTATTGGTTATACATGCAGAGAATTAAACAAAGAAATGGTGATTATGGATCCAGAGTATGAAAATATATTCATACTATTGTTATGAGCAAGCTAGCTATGTAAAAACCTTAATAAGACTTCCTTGAAGGCGCAAAACTAGAGCTAACAATCTCACCAATTGGATTCTGTCCGGGACTTCAATATATATTTGATAGCTTGTAGGATGTTATAGCTATTTAGGTGTCTAAACGTAGACGCTTAGAGTCTCTATATGAGCTGGTCTAGCAAATCCCACAAAGATGTGGCAAACTATCACAGAATCATCTGACTTTTCTTTATTGTTTTACAACGCAGACGATATCACTGGCACTCTTTGGATCTTCCTGGACGCATTTGTGAAGTCTGTATGTCCAAAGACTCTTTATTGAACGGCAGCTACCAAATTCGGCTGAATCTGCCTGAAAAAATGGAAAATTCTTCAATATGATACGATTCACTGTAATATTTGATTCAAATTGATACTGTTCGTTTTTAATAATGTTTGGGCCATATGATCCTCATTTTGACTTCCATGTGCTATGTGATTGATCACCTCTGAAATTGTTAATGTCCCATTTGTTGCCGCTTTTTGCCCATAATTTCATGAATAGCGTAGAATAGATGGAAAAAATATTGCCATAAATAAAACACATCTTTACTTTCAACAGACCCACAATAACTAGAATGAAAATCAATGTGATAGTGGCAGACATGTTCGTTTTCCTGTAACAGCAACAAGTTTGTGGATGAGAATACCCGATGTACATCGAAGCTGGACATGGTTGGACGGATTTGACATTCAAGAATCTGGATACACATCCATTCAAGTAGTAATTAAGAAGGAAATAGAATGCTTTTCAGTATTTAAGAAGTTTAATGGAATGCTTTTTAGTATTTAAGAAGGAAATTGGTGGCTTTTTAGTTTGTATATTGCCAATTATTTTCTGCATTGAATTTTTCTATTTAATTTTTTTTTGGTTTTCTTTTCTGTATCGTACCGAACCCAAATGCGAATTTGAACTTGGTAACTATGTATTGATCCTCTGATTTGCATTGTCTCTCCAATTCTGAGAAACAAGAATCTTCATTGCTTCAAACTCCCATTTTAGAGGAAATTTGTGCTGAGTTATTATTTATCTGGTGTAACAGGTCCATTGTTCTGCAATCATATATATATGCCCAGGATTTGTTATTGATTTGTATTTTTTGATTTTCCCAGGATTTGTTATTGATTTGTATTTTTTGATTTTGTACCGCTTTTATGGAAACTTAACTTGTTTTCCTTGGAGAAATAGCTCTATGCATATCTTCTTGCAAAGTCACTAGTTTCCAAAGCAACTATTTGAAGTCTAATTTCTTGCTTGGCATGGCAATTGTATTTTATGAATTGCCTCCATGGCATAATATTGGCATTTTCATTCAGTTTTTGTGCACACTTGAGTTAGTTTACTGGCCTGTGTTCAAATATTGTGTTCGTTTATTCAGGGGAAGCATTTGGCAAATGATGGCGCTATACAAACAAACTTTGAAGAGCATCTAGACCTCCTGAATCACAATACCAGAAGATATGTTTTAGCAGTGGTGGAATATTTGAAGTCTCAAAAGCTAAGTGTTCCAGTCTGGAAGCTCTTACCAAAGATAAGGAAAATGGCGCTTTTATGCGTCATGCAAATATGCAATGTAGGAACTTCAGAATTTGAATGTGAAGATCGGGTCAGATAGCTTTAGTTTTAGTAACAATCCATGGTAGAGCTTTTTCAGCACCAGAAACCACTTTGTTTGTGGGGACTGTTGCACTGCAATTTGGTTCTAAATCGGCACCGTGGTTCCAAATCAAGTGATTGTTGCAAAGGTTAATTACATTGCCTCCGCAAAGGTGGGGGATAAGTCCTGGCAATTTAGCATTTGAAAGCTAGATGTATAACAAGGTGTGAAAGAATATCCAGTAGAAATGTGTCGCCTCTGACTACCTCGAGGATAATATATGAACATAGTTGAGTACCTAAGTTTTTTTTTGGGGAAAACTTAACAGGATCCTCCCTTCTAATTTTGAATATCTGGATGGGGGTGGCTCAACCACCAGCCATAATAGCAGCTTGTAATCTAGAGGGACTCGGCGGAACTTGAATCTCAACTGGACTAGAACTGGAGACCTCAGGGTGAACTCTGCCTTGAAACAGTCAATTCGAACCGATTGAACAAACCCACTGGTTTGGTTGAATGTTAAAGCATGTGTTAAGCAGCTCCAAGGGACTCAGCGGAACTTGAATCTCAACTGGACTAGAACTGGAGACCTGAGGGTGAACTCAGCCTTGAAACAGTCCATTCGAACCGATTGAACAAACCCACTGGTTTGGTTGAATGTTAAAGCTTGTGTTAAGCAGCTCCAAGGGACTCGGCGGAACTTGAATCTCAACTGGACTAGAACTGGAGACCTCAGGGTGAACTCTGCCTTGAAACAGTCCATTCGAACCGATTGAACAAACCCACTGATTTTGTTGAATGTTAATGTTAAAGCACGTGTTAAGCAGCTCCAATAACAAGTACAGGGAAACTAAGAAAAGGGACTGGGTACATGGCAATTTTGAGAAATTCCATGCCAATTTTGTGTCTTACCATTTTATTGCAAATTCTAAATGCTATTGAAAAGCATATGTATAAACATGGCAAATGTGACGGCAAACTTTCAGAATGTTTTCTTACAATTTTCTAGTGATTTGTCTGCTTATCAAAACCAATTATCTCGAACAAATAATGTTCCTTTTTAAGATGCTGAACAAGTGTTATCATTTGCTTCCTTCCTCGGTCGTATCTGAAACCCTTATTGGCAGAGTATTTTGCACAATCTTCAAAATCCTGGGATGTCTCAATCCCGGTTTTCTATCCTCAAAAGTAGTAAAAAGATATCTACTTCTTGACCAAGATGTGTTGGATGGTAAAGGATGTAATGAACTTTATAATTTCAACATACGTCGGCCTTATTACTGATCCAGCTCCCTTTGGGAATAGGGAGTGAGGTACTTCTTGAATTAATCTCAGCTTACTGCTGGTGTGGTTGCATTAATCACATCTTACCTCTCTTACCTGTTTTTCTCTTAGCAATTGGCATTATAGCAAGTACCAAAGTTTGGATTGTTCGATGTGTGTCTCAAATGTTGGATTTTTTTGAGATGCATCACATTAGGATTGCTAATTCACTAATGATGGGTTCTGCGGCTGAGGTACCGGAGACGTTTACCTACTCACTAGAGATTCAAATCAGAGCAATGCAGAAGACTGAAGACAGAGCAATGCTTGTAAGTGACCCTTGGATGCTACAAATACACTTTTGGGAACTTATTAATTGTCCAATCATACGTATTACTTTTATTCCATACCTTTAAGAGCTAATACCTGAGAAGAATTCCAATCATACTGTTTTTTTCAAAATCCCAAGGGTTTGCCTCAATAGGCACTATTTAGAAATCATATACTTCTGAATTTTCTAATCTTCTGGCATAATGAATAAAACTTACTGAGATTTATTTTCATACGATAGACCTGAATTAGGTGAATAAAATATGTTTTTCCATTGGTATAAGGGAAGCATGCTGTGCCCTTAAGAGCTAAGACTTGAGTAGAATCCTAAACATTTCTATTTCCAAAATTTTGGGAGTTTGCCTTCATAGGCACTCGACTAGAATCCGATGGTTTTCTAATTTTCTGGTATAATGAATAAAACTTACCTAAGCCTATTCCCATGCAATAGGTACGAATTAAGGAGTAAAATATGATTTCCTTTGATGGTTTTCTAATTTTCTGGTATAATGAATAAACTTACCTAAGCTTATTCCCATGCAATAGGTCTGAATTAAGGAGTAAAATATGATTTCCTTTGTGTAAGTGTAGCATGTCATGTGCAATTTTGCTTTAACAATAAAATCCTATTGAAGTGTGTACCTACATGCTAAAAACAAAGCCATTGGAAGTGTTTCTAATTTTTACAGCCAAAATACAGCCAAAATACATAAACTAAGAAAATATTAGTCTTGGATCTGCATGCATACACGGAATAATATAGTTTTTTTCCATGTAATATCCTTAGGTTGTAAATGTGTATATGTACATATGTTTTACACGGAATAATATAGTTTTTTTCCATGTAATATCCTTAGGTTGTAAATGTGTATATGTACATATGTTTTTATAGGTTGGTGAGCCAATATGGTTTTTGGGCCAGAGTGTTTGTATATGTATGTTTTGGGCTAGAGTCCTTGTTTGATATTAGGTCGGAGACCTTGTATGCTGAAAGGTCAATGAGTCCAGCATTGTATATTGTAATCACACTTATATTGATTAATAAAATATGTCATGGTTGTAGACCAAGTCAGACAGAAGAGTACGGGGGGTTAGGACTCCACGAGAGGAAAAGGGGGCTAAGGGCTTAAGCCAAGGAATATAATAATATATTCCTAAGCCTAAGTCTTTCTTTCATGAATATATCCTAAGCTTCTTAGTGTGGTATGAATTCCGAATTGGTGGGAAGGTGGCTAAATGAGTGCCATTTGTTAAAAGGGTACATGCATATTTAAGATGGGGAACTTAGTGGAAAAGATGCCCTTTCTTTAGCCATTGTTACTTTTGCATGTGGTGTGCGAGCTAGTGAGCCATTGTAACCTTGTGAATCGTAAGTGGATTTGGGTGAACATTTCTCCTTGGGTTGCTTTGGGGAAGGCTGGAGCCCTAGAGGGAGAATTGTTTGGGATAGGTTTCCCTGGGTGTAAGGCTTAGAGGGTGCTTGGAGACTCCATTATAGCAGTTGGAGTTCCTAGAGCTACAACTCTCAGACTTCTTCGTTGGCCTATGTTGAAGCCTTGGAAAGGAAGTGGGATAGCATGAGGGACTGTGGTGCAGAGAAGGGGTACACTTCCTTGGGTTGTGCAGGTTGATGGAGAATAAGAGGTTTTAGGATGGAATTGTTGCTCGAGTTTGGTACTTTGGCCTAGCCTTTGTTTGTTCTAATTGTGAGACCTTAGTTGGTTTAGGTAGAATTTACCTGTGTTGACTATGAGACCTTAGCTGGTTTAGGTAGCCTTTACCTTGGTGGAGTCATAGCCTCAAATTCAAGGGTGACCTGTTGTTGAGAAGGCTAGAACAACAATGCCTATGGTTGGGTGGAATCTCTGAGGTCTGCAACTAGTTTGCAATTTTATAAAAGATAAATATTCTTATTTTATGTTTTTATGTTGTTGTTATCAGAACCGAAAACCGGATCGAACCAGTTTCCCAAAAATGTGAAACAAGATCAGATCGGAAAAAAACCGGAAAAAAAACCGGTCGACAAAAAACTACACAAAATATCAAATTTTGAAAAAAAAATATATTCATGTGCATCCATATGAATCCAGACCATTTATACACAAATATGCAAAGTTTTTCATTTATATAGCAAGTAAGAGTGCATATAACCAAAATAGCATCGAGTGCAATTCATCTCTGAACCAAAATACATCAACAAGGCTCTAAATGGCCTCTAGAGTCCAAAAAACTCATGCTACAAAAAATAATGCATATCATCAAGATCACTGCCTATATTAGGATCCTCATCATTAGTGTCACCCTTTAAGCATTAAAATAAGATACAAAAGCTTAACAAACCTAATAAGTGCTTTTACTTAAGTGAAGGGTACATAAAAATCAATGCCACTGACATCGAGGTACATAGAGGGCTTGATGCTCTTGATTAAATCCCAGCTCCATACCCTCATACATGATAGAATCCAATGGAAACGTTGCAATCTTGAAATCCTGAAAATGGTTAAGTCTGCTAAATTTTAAATGGAACCTAAAATTCTACTTTCTCCATATAAAATCTAATAAGGTTGAAATCATTATCATCTTAAAACAGAAGACTAATATTAAAAATTTAAGTGAAAGGACTTGACTTCACCATGGGCGGGAAACTGAATTTCGAACCAGGTCTAGAACAACAAAGGCGATCCAGGCGACTAGCCCACACACCCTCTCCCAGTGGTTTTTCCATCCGCACACATCAACCCACTGCTATTAGCCATCTTATACTTTTGATCCGCACACAGTCGGGCGCATTTACCTTGAATCAGTGATTCCTGGAGGTAACTTAATGTTTTTTTACTGTTTTGGCTCCGACCACTTCCTGTTTTCACCTACACCATTTTACAGATCTTAGTTTACAGTTTCTGCCTGGCACTTTTCTTTTCTTTTTGACCTCCCTTCATTGCTTTGTCCTCGAACCTTTGCTCAGCACTGCCCACGGACAGGGACCCGGGACCACAGACTCCTTATAGTTTATTCTTGGGGGCTCGCTGACACTTACAGCCTTCTCTTACAGTTAACAGACCCCCGATAGGATTCTCTTCATAGTTCCCTAGAGTGCTCTTTAAGCCCTTTGTCCTTTACTGCCTCGGGGCTGTTCCCGACTCACTACCCTCCACTTGATCGAACTCTATTTTCTTCATCTTACCTCTACAGACTGACATATCACTTTTCGAGACTTTTGAGTGGGCAGGCCCGAGTGTTTTTTACCGTCCCTAGTCACGGATCTGTTTCCACTGCTTTTCCTGCTTACCGACCACCCTGATTCTCGGGCCCGTTTTATCTCCGCACTGTCACCCACCCAAGTTAAAAGCTAGTGGCCCTTTTAGTCACCCAGATGGATTCTCCGACCAATCATTTGTTGCCTCCATCAGATGAGACGATTTGGGAACAGGAAAGTTTCTTGGAACAAATAGACTTACTCTCTGCCAAGTATCAGTCCTTTCCTGCCAAGACTCCTCCCCCAAACAAGCCATTTTCCAGTCCAGTCCATTCTCTCCCTTCTACTGTCGCGACGAACAAGAACTTTCTTACTGCTGGTGGCTCGAACTCTCCTTCACAGCCCTTACCTACAACCCTTCCTAACACAACTCACACCTTACACAGAGTTCCTGCTAGTAGAAAGGCTTGGAAGGCAAAAAAGAAGATTTCCAGACTAGTGCTGGGAGACGGAGTCGGTTTCGAAAATCTCTATAAAATGTCAACCTGCTCCCTGGTAGGTAGACTTTCATACAAAAACTTATGTACACAGAAGATGGCAGATTGGATTATCACCAACTGGGTGCCTCTTCTAGGATACTCACCTGAAGTACTTTACCTAAAGAATGGTTGGCTAGGCTTCCATTGCAAGACACCTGAAGACTCTACTCTTCTGCTCTCATCGTTCTGGATCTTTGATGGAAGCAGCCTCATGTTAAAACGCTGGAGGCTGGCTTTTAACCCCGATACTGAATACTTCCAGCTAAGACACTTGTGGGTCTTACTATCGGGCCTTCCCCTACACCTGTGGAACGCAGAGGCCTACAGAGCAATTGGAGACTCTCTCGAAAGGTTCATAGCACTTGACTCCAAATTCTCAGACAGCCCCTCGAGAAAAATGGGCAAAGTCCTGGTAGAAATGGACATTACTACAGGTCTTCCTGAAACTCTAGAAATCACTTGGCGAGGTCGAAAGTTACAGCAGTCTCTGGATTACTTGGGGATCCCCTTCCGGTGTAACAACTGTCGGGAAACGGGCCACCTTTGGCGCGAATGCCCGGGTAAGTCTACATCTGAACATTCTGAAGAACGTGACCTTCTTGTTAACCCGCCAGAGTATGTCGATACCGACCCCTCCCTCGACTTCCTGGAGGTCCCTCCCTCTTACCTTCGCCCTTTTTCCGGACCTACAGACTCACCTTTACACAAAGTTTCTCAGATCAGCCCAACACTCTTCTCGACTCTCACTGAGGCAGAAAAGCTCTCCTGTCTACATTTCCCTTGGCTCACATACCGATCTACTGGACTGACCCACTCCCCGGAAAAGGAACCCCATACCACTCCTTTTGCCCCACCACAGACACAGGCTGACCTTTCTCCTAACCCCCTTTCGGACAGAGTGCCCATTTCCCCTCCCTTAGTTGTTAATTCTGATAATTTACCCTTAGACCCCCCCGGTTTCGGTCAGCCTGATGAAGCCGATACAAACCCTTTAGACGAGCTGGCCTCCTCGACCCCACCCACCTTTACACCTGAAATAGATACACACCTCGCCATTTACAGGGGCAAAGAACTCATCTGTCCAAGTGAAGAGGCGGGTAGTTCTTCCACTCTTGGGCAGATAAAAGGCGAAAAAACTTTAGTGTGGTCGAGAGGCATTGGCACTGTTGTTTCCCCGCTACAGACGAGAAGCTCCAGAAAACAAAAGGAACTCCTGTCCGCCGTCCAGAGCGTCCCAGCTGTTCCGATCCAGAAAGGAAAGGCCCTTAGAGCATTGAAGGCCATCGCTCGATCAAATCAATGATAGTGCTCTCCCTGAATATCCGAGGGATTGGAGGCACTCTCAAGGCTGCCTCATTCAGGAGATTTCTGGAGCGTACAAAGCCTGATATAGTATTTTTGCAAGAAACGCTTTCTGATGCACAGAAAGCAAGAGACTTTATATTTGTTTTTCGCCCCTCTTGGTTTACTGTGGCTGTTGGCTCTATAGGCAATTCCGGTGGCTTATTGGTGGCCTGGGAGCCTAGGGTCTTCGACTTGAGTCCTTCCTTGACTATTGGAGGCATTCTATGTCTTGGACACTGCCTTGTTACCTCCCGAGAGATTGCGTTCCTCAATCTCTATGGCCCCTGCACTGATCGCAAGCGATTCTGGTCGACTCTGGCAGATAGTGGATTACTTGCCATTCCTTCCCTCATCATTGGTGGTGATCTCAACATCATTCTCGCAGCTACCGAGAACTGGGGGGGTTGCTACGCGCCGGGGGCATCAGAAGCTTTTTACAGGAATATATTTTCCATTAATAAACTGACCGATATCCTTCCAGACCAGCTCGTTCCCACTTGGAGGAATGGCAGATTGGGGACAGCAGCCATTGCCAGAAGATTAGACAGATTTTTTGTAGCAGAAGAGTACTTGTCATCTTCCACTTATCCGACTTCATGGGTGGAACACCCCTACCTGTCCGACCACGCACCCGTTCTACTACAGCTTCGCCATACTGACCGATTTTACTCGACCCCCTTCAAGTTTAATTACAACTGGAACTATGAACCAGCTTTTAATGAATTGGTTAACACCGTCTGGAACGATCCTTGTTTTGATTCTGAATCAAATGCACAGCGCCGTCTTGCATGGAAGCTGAAAACTTTGAAAACATCCACCAAATCGTGGTTACATGCAAGAAATAAAGCGGAACAGGCCCAACTGATCCTGCTGGAGAAGGGGATCAAACAAGTCATCCAAAAGGCGGCCACAACAGTTTTAAATCCCGAGGAGGCCGCCAGTCTACGCTCGCTGGAAACAGATAGAAACTCGATCCTCTCTTCACTAGAAAAAACGTGGCGGCTCCGCAGCAGAGCAACATGGCTTAAGCTCGGAGACTCAAATACAAATTTTTTTCACAAAGTTGCAAGTTTTAATAGACACAAAAAGAGTATCTGGTCCATTAAGAATTCAGGGGGTGAAGTTATTCGGGGTCAGGAGGCGATTAAGACAGCAGCGACCGACCACTTCAAACATCTATACAGCGCCCACAACAACCAAAATTTTCAGGAAAAGGGGTATACGGCCGGTCTATTCCCCACGATGGTTTCAGCAGAGGAAGCCGCCTCCCTCTATGCCCCTGTTTCCCTGGCGGAGATCAAATCTATTCTTCAAAAGCTCAAGAAAGAACGCAGCCCTGGGCCAGACGGTTGGACGTCTAAGTTTTTTCTCCATTTCTTCGACCTTGTGGGAGAAGACCTTCGCCAAATGATTGAGGATTCGCGTATCACAGGTAAGATTTTAGGGTGCATCAATTCCACATTTCTGGTTTTAATTCCGAAGCAGCTACAAACACAGACCTTCGACGACTTCCGGCCTATATCACTCTGTAATCTCGTGTACAAGATTATTTCAAAAGTGATTTCTGAAAGGTTGAAACCTCTTCTTCAACGATATATTTCAGCTGAGCAGCTAGGTTTTTTGAAAGGCCGGAGGATACAAGACGCAATTGCAACGGCCCATGAATGCTTACATAGCATCAAACATAAAAATTTAAAAGCGCTAGTCTTGAAGCTTGATATTCATAAAGCCTTCGACCATATCGACTGGGATTTCCTTAGACTCATCCTTTTTTCTGTGGGGTTCGAGGAAAAGTTTTGCAATTGGATTCTTTCTTGCGTCACAAATGCAAACATCGGCGTCCTTATAAATGGCGAGCCTTCTAGCTTTTTCAAGAGTGAAAGGGGCCTTCGTCAAGGATGCCCCCTTTCACCCTTCCTCTTCATCTTAATTATGCAAGGTCTCAGCCAACTACTTGCCAAGAGAGTTGAGGAACAGCAACTGGTGGACATAAATTTCACAAATTTCTTCAAGCTTGTCCATCTCATGTTTTGTGTGCTCATCCTCTTGAGAGCAGATCCGGGCGAATGGCGCGTCAATATGGAAACTCTGCATTTGTTCAGTCTAGCCTCGGGACTGTCACTAAATTTCACAAAATCTTCTGTTCACTTTTGGGGGATTACTGAAACAGAACTGCAGCAGCTAAAGGACATCATTCCACTCCCTTTTATTATTCTTAGTGAAGGCTTCACCTATCTTGGCTACCATCTCAAGCTGGGACCTTCCTCTCCAAGCGACTGGCTTTGGCTCGTGACACTCTACAAAAAAAAAATAGACTTCTGGTGCAATAAGTGGCTATCTATTGGGGGCCGCTACATATTGGTCAAGTCGGTTCTGGAAGGCTTAGCGGTGTACTGGATGTCACTGGAACGGATTCCAGCAAAGATTATTTTGATTCTCCGGAGATTATCTTTCAACTTCTTATGGAATGATCAAGTGGGAAACCACAGATTTCACCTCTGCAATTGGAAAGAACTGTCCAAGCCTCGTACAGCAGGGGGCTGGGGGCTTAAGATTCTCCCTCTCTTCAATTCTGCACTCCTGGCTTGCTCCTTTTGGAGAGCACTCTCTGTGAATAGTATCTGGAGCCAACTTATCAAAGCCAAATACATGGGTTCCCTCTCCTTAACTAGCTGGATTAGAAAGCCGACTCTCATTCAGCCTTGGGCCTCTACTTACTGGAAAGGTTTGGCCGGGTCCTCCAAAGTCATTCTCCACTGGCTAAGGTGGAAGCCTGGATCTGGAACCAACATTCATATTGGCAGAGACAAGATACTTGGTCTGGGTGACCATTCCATCCTCTCACCATTGCTGCGCGCGCGACTGGAGGAGAAGGACTATAAATATCTGGCTCATTTTAAGAGATCGATTGCTGCCCCTTCTCTACTGACCGACTGGCTGGACAGCGCTGCCTTGTCCCTTGAAGATCCACTGGCATCTGAATGGAACAGATTTACATCAGCCCTCAAAGGAGCCGGGATCACTCTCACTGATCATCCTGATAGTTTGCTTTGGGCTGGGGGTGATGCTACGGGCTCCCTCACAGTCAAAAATATTTATTTTGCCCTCCTGCAACAGATGCGCCTGGAGGTGGACTTCTCGTGGACTAGACAAATCTGGCATTGGCAGGTCCCTCTCAAATTAAAGTTATTTACCTGGCTGGCCGGAAAACAGAAACTTCTCACCTGGGAGGCTCTTAGGCATAGAGGCTGGGAGGGCCCTGGCTGTTGCCCCTTTTGCAAGCTTGATGCTGAGGATGTACACCATCTATTGGTTCACTGCCCTTTTGTAAAGGAGGTTTGGCAGCACACGTCAAAGTTACTCCCACAACCGGTGCTTTGGAGAGGTCCTACATTCACGGCTTGTCTTAGTGATTGGATAACACGGCTTGTCTTAGTGATTGGATAACACAAAAATCAAACCCCCCGAGCCTAGCTGTACACATTAGCTGGCAGATTTGGAAAGAAAGGAATAGAGTGATCTTCGACGGTCACTCTCCTTCCACACAGGCGGTTGCCCACCGAGTTTGGGCCTCCTTTCATTGGCTTCCCTCCACTCTCAAGACATTTACTCCCAAGAGTTGTGTGATTCATTTGACTGAAGGTTACTCGCTGGCGTGCTTCGATGGAGCTGCTACTTCTAATGGCATTTGTTGTGGTGCAGGGGGCTTCTTCAAATCACATCAGAAGAGAATTACAAACTAGTACTTGAACTGTGGTGAGGGTTCGAATACAAAAGCGGAACTTCTAGGATTATGGACTGCCCTGGCTCTTGCCTCTCATTGGTCGCTAGATTTCCTGCATGTTCTGGGAGACTCTCGCATCATTATTGATTGGATTAACAACAAGAGCTTGCTCCATTCGGTTCAGATTGAAGGCTGGAAGGAAAAAACAAAGACTCTCTTAAAGACATTCAAGCATATAAAGATCCAGCACTTTCCCAGGACACACAACCAGGAAGCGGACGCCCTCTCCAAAAAAGCACTCCGCGGGGTGGTGGGGAGACTTTCCATCTACCATTGCGAAGATGGCCAGGAAAGCCCCATCACCAACATAAATCTGTTTGAATGTGCAGGGTGATTGCCCGGTTTCCAGCATGAGCTCTCCAGGATGGGTTATAGGCATAGACTGTGTGTCTAGATCTTACTTTCCGGTGTTCCCCCTCTGGCAGAGCTTTTTACTCTCTCCCTTCACCGAATTCTGGCAACACACAGGAGAGAACAGTTCCTTTGCTCGCTGGACAGATAGACAGGATTAATCTGTCTGTTGATATTTAATGCTTTGGGCGATCCCACTCTGACAGCGCTATCATCGGTCTTCATGGTGACAGCAGGCTAGTGATCGCAACATTCGCACAGCCCTGGATTGCCCTTTTTCATTGTTCTGCAATGTAACTATTCTGGCGATAGTTGGTATTTTGAATGGTGGTTAAATGGTCGTTGGTTATTAGACGAGTTTTTTTTTTCCACTGTAAACACTGGTCACAGCCCGACAGGGCCTGCAAATGTAAATGAATTATATATATAATATAATTCGAGTAATTTTTTTCCTGGAAAAAAAAGTGAAAGGATGACATTTTACTTTATCTTCCATTACCGTGGGGTTAGGTAATAAGGCCCTTTTATTAATCAATTGATATTTAAAAAAAAAAACTTGTCTGAGGTCCATGACACCATACAGTATCAGCCGGTTTCGTACGGAACCGGCCGTGTTCCTGTACCAAACTAGCCAAAAGTGGTTTTGTGCCACGTATTGGGCCGTTTTTGCCTCCAAAGTGGCTCAACCGGCCAGTTTTGCTGGACCAGTCCAGTTTTAATCGCACTGTAATGTGTCTTCGTATATGTTGCATGTGTATATTTCTATTTATTGTTATGTGTTATGCATGAAACTGCATATTATTTGGTATATTTCTATTTATTGTTAT
>CBVK0100097294.1:0-33314 GCA_900067695.1 Picea abies
CGGTCTGCTGAGGAGCTGATTATCACTAGTTGATGGGTTGTCACTAGCATGAGATGTAGTGGTTGATGGCATGGGTTGAGAACCCTGAGACCACACTTCTACAACCTTTGGAATACCATGGTAATCATTAAGAAGGTGGTCACTCTTACAAATCCTATAAGGGAATTTGGGCTTGCGATGTGTCTTTATAGACTTGTTGATATTATCAACACTCCCAACCCGATGAATAGTAGATGGTTGATTGCTTCCAACATGTCCTATAGTGGTTGGAAGTTTCCCCCCTAGATTATTTTTCTTCTTCTTCTTATACACCTAGTTACTAGCTGTAGAGCTTTCACTAGGCAAAGAGGAAGAACAAGAATAAGACTGCACATGAAAATAAGGTAGAGGGTCAATATGAGGCTGATGGTCTTGGGGTGGAGTGATTACAGATGAAGAAATAGGATCATTTACATTCATTGGAGTGGAAAACAACTAGATTGGTAACCCAATAGTGAGTCAAGGAAGATTCAAAGTGGCGATATACAGAGGACCAACGTGTTAATCCATAAAAGAAAAAAAAAATGGTTCCCCAGGAAAATGGGTCCCTTCATTGGTAGTTCCAGGAACTGATTCCATTGACACAGACTCAAACCTAAGGGCTTTCTAAATCAAAGAGCACACACTATCAAATTTCCTATGAGATAAGAGAAAACAAACAAAGGAAGTAGGGATTTTCCAGAGACGAGAGATGAGGTCGTCAACGAAGATATGAGAATATGTTACCCAGACCTACAAAAAACAACCCTTCCTAGTGAAAATAACCCTTTCTTTGCATGGCCACCCTTCGGAGGTACTGTAAGTGTGATGGGATTTCTACCTTAGGTAACACAAGGAACCTTCTGAAGAAGGAACCCCCCTTGCAGTCACCTGTGTAGAAACCTAGGAAAAACAACTATGTTTACCAATTTCGCAATGGACAGTCGGGTGGGTAACCAGTCGATAGTCAAGACTAAGAAAATGGAACTAGGAAGGGTGGACACAAATCCACGACCCAAATACTAAGAAGAAGTGGTGTCACCCCAAGGACTTTCCACTCTTCAAAGCTCTGAACTTGCTGTAGTCCTACTAGGAAAACGAAAGAAGGGAGATCTCAAACTGTCGCTTCTCTTGACCTTGTGCTTAAATCCCATGTAAGAGGATCTCTCCCAACAAATATCAATTGTTACTACTTGGATTTCAACACTCTATAGTATTCTACAATCTTGTGTAAGTGGCCTTGGATAATTTATTCTCCACCCTACAACCAAGGCCCTAAAATCCTAGACTCATTGGTTTTCTATAAAAGAAAGGTTCTAGTTAATTTTAGATTACACGCTTGTTCATTTTATGGTTGTTTGTTACTCAAAAGGGATTTTAGATGCAACTTAACTATGATGTGTTACACTTAACTCCAAGAAGGCTTCAAAATAAAAATATGATTTCAAATGCAATCTTTTCTTTCAATGAAAGCTATCTATGGGAAGGAGTAAGAGGTTTCAAGAAAGGAATTACAACTTTCAAACTAAGAATAAAAACTCTTTGAATGCAGTTACAAGCTCAAAAACGAACCACTCAAAGATTTAAAATGAAAAATTATTTTCCTTTGATTCAATGCAATGAGATATGCAGAAAAATTTAATGCTTTACAACTTTCAAATGAGATGAAAGAAATCAATGTTCGACACAAATAAAAATGAAGCAAAAAGGAATCAAACAAAGTGCACTCAAAACTGACGAGAACTAAGAGAAAGAAAGTGTGGGATAAATTGGTCAATAAAGGAATCACAAGGTTGATAGGTACTCGAAGAATGAAAAATGTTAGAATGATTCCAACATATATTCAGACAAGAACCCAAACAATGAAAAAGAGAAAGAGATAATCACTCAACAATCCTTAAATATGAACAAAGGGAAAGAAAATTCAAAGCTGGGTTGTGATAAAAAAGAGAGTCTTCAATCATTCAAAAAGCGAGATGTTTCAAAGAAGACAAAAAGGCTCAAAACCAAGCAACCTTTGCAAATCCTAGTTGATGAAAAATCCTAAACAATCAAGCAATCTGAAAGCTTTGCAAGACAAGGATTAGACAACTAAAAGGAAGGATGAACCGAGGGATCTTGTTAACTCAAGGGGATAAAAAATAGGATATATTTGAAAACTAAAATAATGAAATGAAAATGAGTGATAAATTCCAAATTCTCAATGAAACAAAGTCAAAGACAATCTAGGAGACTATGGGCAAAAATCCTCTCAAAAGCAGATTGAGAAAAGCAGAGGAGAAACATGCAAAAACACCTAAAAGAGGAGACTGGTGCCCATATTTTCAAAGAGACGAAGCACTATGGCGCCCCCTAGAAGGATTAAGGGGATAAATAGTAAGATAATGGTGCCCTTGTATGCACTTCATGGGAGCACTGTTCAAGCATATGGCACTCTGATGTGAAATGTAGGGCAGTGCCAATTTCTAGAAAAGCTAAAAAAAATGGCTTTCAACAACTCAGACTCATCAAAGACTCAATCAATGGCTATATAAATTATTCAATGAGGAAGAGGGAAGGGGAAATATATCATAAAGAAGCATAAAACAAGAAATATCTAATCACAATCAAGGATCTAAGATGAAAAATAGGAAAAAATAGTCAAAGCCCTTCCCCAGTGGAGTCGCCATTTTCTGTTGTGAGAAATATTACCCTGCGGACAGGCTAAGCTCCCCCTTGAACTTATACTCTTGTATTTGGTACAAATACATAAGTGAACAAGTGGTTACTAATTTACCTATAGATATATCTCAATCAATCAAACAAGATAGAAGAAGAATGTGGTGTACCTGATTGCGATGTTCATCCTTGCTGCTCCAATCCCTAGGCTTGATCTCCAAGATCCTCAATGCAATTGAATTTTTGCAAAGACTAGAAAAGGAACTCTTCCTCCTACTCTATATTATTATATAAATCATATCTATCTATGAATACTGGAATGAAAATGCACAAGAAAATGTAGAACACATGAACTTGAAGGGAATAGGCCAAGTTGATATTAATTGGAAAGCCAAAGAAGGCACTTACAAAGAATAATTGATGATGCAGTCAGCTCTCCAAGATCTCCTTGTCCAGCCCTTGCATGAATATTGACATCAAAATGCTGATGATTCTCTCAGAATCAAAGGTTTGCTACCTCAATTGTTCCCCCCTTCACCTTTTAAATACCTTCAATATATAGGATTGAGAGGCACAATCACCATGAGCTAATGAAGGATATGGTTGAGGACATGGATCCTTAATTTGGGATTATATCCTGGGATATTTCCCATAGGGTAGGATTCAACCACAACAACCTCATCAAAGTCGGATATGACCCTTATAAAGAGGTGGGAGATCCTTTGATTTTCTCTAACCAAAAGTGGCGCTACGTTTGAGTTAGAGACATAAAATCATCCTATAAAGTCACACTCTCATAAAATGGAAAGGAGGGAACCACCTCATGAAGTGGAACTCCCTCAACATGGCCAAGGGGGCTCCACCCTTCATAACTTCCCAAAATATGGTCGATTTTCCAAGAAAAAGGTGTGTTTTTGGCCTTGAAATGATGGGTTTCTTCCTCCAATATGACTTAGGGGTCATGGAAAATGTATTTCATGGTTTCAAGGGGTTGTGACACTTAGAAAAATGAATGTGACACATGGTAAGGTGCATACGACACTTGTGACAGTCCATGCGACACTTAACAAGGTGCATATGTCACTTTGCGATACTTAGGGTGTGAAACTCAAGTGTGGCATTTTGATGTGTAACACCAGAATATAAAAAGGTATGAAAGAGAAAGAAAGAAAAGGAAAATGAGGAAGAATATGAACTAGCTTGGTATGAATAGAACAAAGAACAAAATGCCATCACCAAACAAAAGAAATAAACTTCAAAACTTGGGAGAAGAAACAACAACAAGAACATATATCACTGCTAGTGCAGACTTCACTTGTATCTCAAAATGAAATATCAAGTCACAAAATTAGTGGACCAAATTTTTTAAAATTTATGACTAGGGAAATGGATTCGTGTAGTACAATAGGGTTGTTTCTCTTAATTCCATTTAGACCAAAGAAGAAAATTAGCATCTTGAAGATATATTTGAAGAGAGCTCAATAAGAGAGGCAAAAGAAGCTGGCAGTTCTAAGGATAAGGAATCTCCTTTGAAAATGATGGGACATGTAGGAGAAGATCATGAAGTTTAAAAAAAGGTTGTTGTGAAGGAAAAGGAACTAGTCCTGAACAAAGGTAAAAGAATGATGATAAGATAAGGAAGATAGGGATTGCATCCAGATCAAGCAATCATGAAAGCAAATATTAGAGAGAGCCTTCAAGCATCCAAAGCAGATCGGCCAAGTAAAGAAACCAAAAAGATTGGAAATATTCATGAAGGTATGACAAATTAAGTGTCATAATTTATTACTATTGAAATGAAAGTAACATATGGTGAAATATAGAAAATAAGAATGATCCCTAGACACAAGCATGTGTAGAGGAAATGATGAAGTATCCAAATGAAGCACTCCAAGAGTAAGAGATTGGAACAAAGTATTTTACAAGTTTAACAAAATCACCAAGCACATTAACAGTTCTTACAATAATAATGAAGGAATCAGTCTATGGAAGAGTTACAACAACTATATGTGGAGGCCTTTGTCAACAAAATTTTGTAAGTAATAAATCGCATTCAATGTCTCGACATACAAGAATTTTGGAGGATTATGCAGACAATAAATTTCAGAAGATATATTGTATACTGATTGGGTTTATTCACAACATTATGACATCCCTTTGGTCCATATGATAGCCATTGAAATAGGACCATCATATCAACAAGATTCAGGATGACATGTTGTTACAATAGATCTGTATTCATTGGAGTTAGGACAACCGAAGAGGTCTTCTACATAATTTTTTTTTAAAATAGGAAAGATTTAATGAGATGCTTTGAAAGAATGTGTACTGACACACATAGGAGAAGTATAAACCACCAAGATCAATAGAGTTATGAGATATGAAGAAGAAGAAGCTCCATGCTCCCAAAGAAAGTAAAGATTATGTAACCCTTTATGGATTTGCCATGAGTTTTGAGAAGAATAAGGGCCTGAATGAACACTAGATTTGCCTAAAAAATAGATCAGCATGATGAAAATCAAAAGTTAAGTACTTAGAAGGTATGAAGGTATACAACAATTTGAAGAATTCATGCACATTGAGATGTGATAAGTTGTAGGTGGACAATAAGAACAAAATGAAAAGCAGGATTCGAATAATTTATTATAGAAAAATAAACCCACGACATTTTTAGTTGAGTATTTCAATTGATTAGACGAAAAGGACAATTGAGAAATAAATACGTGACACTAACACCTAAATGCATTGACATAAGATTTTGTGAATTTCACCATGAAAAAGAATAGTCGAGATATAAATATGTAATGTTGAATATGTTGATATAAGCACTTGTGGTTGAATGTATGAAGTGACTCATTATGACAAAAGGATATTGATTAAGATGATTTTTCCAAAAAAATCTGGTAGATAAAGAACAAGGATGTAATGAAAGCTTCATGGAGAAGCACAAGCTCAAGAGGAGCTACCAAAAGAGAGAAGGTTGTTGGTTGCAGACAAGAAAATTGATAGTATAGTGTAAGGGGGAGAAGATCCCTTTGCCATTGATTTCAAAGGGGAGAATTCAAACAAAGGGGGAGAGAAAAGAGACAAGGGGAAACTTGCATAAACTACCAGAGTTTAAGAATGTGTTGCCATCAATGACAAAGGGGAGATTGTTGGATCATGTTATCATTAATGTCAAATATTGTGAAAACCATGATGTCAAAGACTGTGACAACCATGGATTTCACAGGAAGGGGGATACTAACTGTTGTTACCTTGTGTAAATAATGTAAGATGACCGAGGAATATTTTGTACTGCAAATCAAAACAGACAGAGAAAGTCAAGAATTTCCCTACTCATTAATAAGTCTTTGTGCACATGGCTCCGTGATTACCTTAGATAAAATATGAGAAAAATAAAACTGACTATTATTAATGATAGGGGGAGACCATGCATTGTGTTAATAAGTCCCTACAAATGACAGGTCCAAGGATTGAACCAGAAAAAGGAAGCATCTATACTGTTACTGCATATCTACTCTATGTGAATGAAGGCAAGAGGAACATAACGACCTTGAAGAATTCAAGGAACAAGATCTGATAGGGGGAGACTATGAGAATTGAACCAATAAAAGGAAACATAGAACATCCCTGTGAACTGTTAAGATTTTGTGAAATATTGCACTTGGTGGTGAAGAGGTTTGCAAAAATCGAAGATCGAGAAGAAGGAGATCGAAGAAGTGTCAAATCCCTGAAATGGCTAAGTCCCAAATCATACCATTACCTTGAAAACAAATCTATGTTTGAGTCGGAGGACATCACAACTATTGATTTGGCATAGAAAAAAATTTTGGATTGTTGGTTGGAGCATGCAAGGTAACATGGAGTATGAAGATAAAGGATACCTAGATTTAACAACATTTGTTGATCTATTGGAGCGGTTGTGGGAGAGAAAATGGACCATTGATCAAATGGAAAGGTTACTAGAGTGCTTGAGTGTGAGGTTGTAATGGAACTACAACGAGAGAAGCTCTAAGTCAATGGGATCCATTGATTCATCAGAGAATGATCTCGATAGATGGGAGCCGTTGGATCTTGTAAGATACATTTCAAGGAGACAAGGTTGGAACCTTAACTTTCATGCAGATGCCAATATCAAAGTAAATCTTAACGGATGGATGACTTACCACGATGATCGTTAGATCATTGGAGTGTTCAAGTGTAAGGTTGCACAAGGACTCCGATTTGAGAAACTCCAAGTTAATAACAAATTTTGGTATAATCAAAGAGTAGTATCGGGGAATTTAGACTATTGATACTAGTTTTAGGCCTGTCGGAAGGAAGTCCATTAGAGGTTTGGAAGGAAGGCTTGAGAACGAAGTCCAACAATGAGAAGATTTGAGGACCACATGTCATTTGGAGGATCCACCTCATCCATTGGATCTATGATGATCTGTTTCAAGAAAGGTGAGTGACATCAGGGTGATTTCTTGTGATAGCTTGGTAGTCAGAGTGACGGGGATGCCACCGTGGAAGCTAGCATGTCTCGAAGGGTGATGCATGTTAGATTTTGATTGTGTGAAAGGAAAATGGGTCCCATTTGGACATGGAGGCCTTTAGGTCATGATATAAAATATCAACTGTTGAAAATGGCGCATCGAGTAGATCTTCGTTGTTCATCGGAGAGCTGTTGGTAAGAGTATATTGTGATACCTATAGTGAATACACTTCGACAATGAAGGATTGTTAGAGATAAAAACAACCATTGATCAGAGAACGATCCAAATGAAATGATAGTCATAGATTTGTCGTGGACCTAGTTGGGCGTGAAGATCTTTAGGACATCATCTCAGCTGTTGAATTCACACAATGATTAGATCTCCACTGTCCATCAAAGAAGCAATGGTTGGAGTGAACTCTGAAGTGAAAGTAATTCAACGATGAGGATCTGAAAGGAGAAATTTAGACCGTAGTTAAACAAACAAGTGAGATGAAATCTCAACCATAGATCGTTTTGGGTCCCACCTGATCATCTCACGAGAAGTTAGAGAAATGGGGGATAATTGTCGTGCAGGTCGAAGGACTATTGCAATTGAATCCATTGATTCTAGGCTTCAAAGATTGTTGGATCCATCAAAATACGATCCATTGAAGAAATATTAATGAATGACCTTCGACCATCAGATTCAGATGAGGCCATTGGGAAGTTACCAACATCAGAGTGAGTAGATCGATGAATGAGATTAATGTGAGGTTTGATCCAGTGACTTTTGAGTGTCATAGTGGTGTTGAGTATTTCAACACCCCGATGGTCACAATATGAAGGAGAAAAGATCGACGATTGCGATTGAATCCATGAGTGATCCAACCACTATGGTCTGTTTCAGGTTAAAAACGTAAGACTGTAGCCCCAGAGGCTCGAGGGCTAGATACCCCGATAGTATCGATATCCAGGGAACATGAAATAATCAACGATCAAGATCAATAAGGTATATGATCAAACCATGGTTGAGTGTTGAGGATCGTTGAACAAGACTACGTGAGATGGAAAGCATGGATTTGGATCCGACCTAATGAGTAGTTTATTCTTATGGAAAAATTCATGAAAGTGGAGAATGTATAATTAAAGATACAAAAATCAGAGTTGAAAGTGAGCGGTGTGTGAGTTCTAAGATTGCAGAACCGAGAGTGAAGGGAGAATAAGAGAACTATGAATTGTGGAAGTAGGCATTTGAATTGTAGAAGAGAATCTTTGAGGCTCACATGTTTGAGGAAAACAATAGAATGGAAGTAAGGAAGATACGAATGTCCAAGGGTGGTTGGGAGGTGAAAGGAATTTATGAATCTATGCAGAATGAGAGCCCAAGGAGAGTGTTGTGTCAGCGGTAACATGGCATTGTTGACAATTTGAAGAAATTGATGTTTCCAGTAATTTGATATGGCTGAGTTGGTTGTCATCTAAGGGGATTGGTGTCTCCTACAAGTTGGTGTTTGTAAATACCGTTGTTGTAGGTTGGTGCCTATAGGAAGAGATGAGTTGGTGCTCAGTCAAGGAGATTGGTGTCTCTTGTAGGTTGGTTCTTGCAAATTTTGTAGCTGAGTTGGTGCCCTACTAAGGGGATTAGTGTCTTCTACAGGTTTGTGCTTTCAAACCTTATTGCTGAGTTGGTGCTCAGTCAAGGAGATTGGTGTCTCTAGAAGGTTTGTGCCTACAAAAATTATAACAATAGGTTGGTCCCTACAAGATATTATAAAGAAAGTTTTGTGGTTTTCTCCCAGTTGGGTTTCCACGTGAATATTTAGGTACTATGGTTTTGTGTTGATCTCTGTTATATGGTTAATTTTCTGCATTTCTTATGATTGATTATGTAATAACTAATTAAAGTGGTAAAGAGAAAAAGCGCTAAATTTTTTCTAATACCAATTCACCCCCCTCTTAGTATTAGTGTATATTCCAACAATTAAACCCCATCCGTCAGATATAAGGAACAAGGGTCCTTGGTCATTGATCTTTCTTAGTAAGCTCGGGAGGGAGTTTTCCACCTCAAAGTGATTGGACCTCTAGACCACCGGAGCTCCCAAACCTCGTTCTTTACGTTATTTCCTTGGTTTTACAGTGTTGGGTTGGGCATGCTTCTAGGAAGGGTTCTGTCCCTTTTCCCTTTACAAGTATATGAGTGGGAGGACATGTGGGGCATGTGTCAATGGCATCAGGATGACACAGGTAAGCCAATAAGAAGTGGGTAGGTGTCAACATCTGAGTGGATAGGATCCCTTATGCCCTATGATGCCATGTAGTGCCACATTAGTCCACAAGTTGCACCGTGGTTGGTCCATGTGTCATCCAAATAATGTGCCACATGTTTAAGATAATCAAAGTTTCATATGAGGTCGATAGATGTGATGACATCAACAACCACATATCATGCCATGTGTAGTGCTACGTGTCGGGCCACGTCCTTGTGCCACATCAGCGTGGTGTCTGGTCAAGTTACTACATGTCATGCCAGGTGGTATGCCACATCAAGACCATGTTTCCTTGGTGCCAGATGGACCACTAGATCATTTTTTTTAGGTTTGAAAGCTTATGGCTTACCCCAGGGGCCTGGTGCTTGGTGGGGAGTGTTTCTCAATTGGGTAATATGCCTAGTGGGGTTAGGTGCCCAGTGGTGTGAAGTTCCCAGTTGGGTTGTTGTTATGGGGACCTATCAATCGGTTAACTGGCGATCGGGAGGGTTTTTCATTGTGTCGTATGTGGGGATCCACTGGATCTCGCTGCCCGGTCAGGCACATAACCACCTCCAAGTCCCATTGGTGATTGTGTAATGTGCTCAGTGTCTACTTGTCGGAATGTGCCACATTGGGAGGTTACATGTCTGGACACGTTAGCGCCCAGGAAATGCCATGTAGGATGGTATAGGTGGTAAGGGTCCACATGGACGTTAGGTGGTCTTTGATGAGAAAAGGTATGGAAGCTTTAGGAGGCCATAGATTTTTATCGTGAGCTCGGTTTTGAGCATGGTGATAGTCGTTGGAAAGATATCAGTGAGAAGATTCCATCTATGGGATCCATTTCAAGAAATGAGTTAAGGTGAGGAAGAGGAAATGTTGATACCCCCACCAGCTTAAAGAAGGGTTAGGGGGTTGGGTGTGTTACAAACTATCTTTTGACTTTGGAATATGCTCTACTAAACATTTTTTTTTATCGATATTCAAAGTGTCATTCTATCGAAATTCAAAGTATTTTTTAATCCACATTTATATGTCAATATAATGATGTCTCAATTTTATTGCATTAATGTCATTTTGAGGTAGTGAGGGGTTGCATTAAATTCAACTTTTATTACATTCAAATAGTAGGGAGGGGTTGCATGTGAATATTAAGCCCTTTTATAATGTGGACACATTCAAAACCATTGAGGGGATGCATGAGTCTTATTAAGAGACACTCAAAACATGTAGGTTTTTTATTGTAAATATATTTGTAAAGAAAGTTTTCATTCTTGGAGTTTGTGGTCTCTATCCAACCAAATTAATATATTAGTGATTTTAAAGAATCTTATTTTTGAAATACCATACCTCATTAGGATGGAGGCATAATTAAAGGATCTTATGTTTGGAATAACATTAGAAAAACATGACATTACTCCAATAGTAGGGATTCTATGACATTGGAAATGACAAAAATGTTAGGTTTTTGGAGGATTTTTGACACGAGAAACTAATGTTATAAATCCAAGACAACTTGAAAGAAGCAAAGGATGAATTCATACGGGAAGGACGGATTTGGGTTTAAACATAGTTATTGACTTAACGAGAACTGTGATCTCAAAGTGAGAACTCTAGCCGTACAAACCCATATTTTTCGGCCAAAACACCAAAATCAACCCCAATTTCAAAAGGGGGTGCTACCAGTAGCACCCTTTTTTGGGGGGTGGAAATTTCCACTTTTTGCAATGATGGGCTTAACAAGATCATAATGTTACCTTAAAATCAACCCATTATTGAGAAGTTGCACTACCAATAGCACCATTTTTGTTTTGAGATTAAAACTGCAACTTCTTTGAAATCATGGACTCAACAACCATTGCTGTTGTGGATAAAAATTAAAATCAACTCCTGAATTGAGAAGCGATACTCCCTGTAACACCCCCACTTTTTTTAGGGCTAAAAAATTACAACTCTTTTGAAATCATAGCCTTGACAATTTGTATACTTGCAACCAAAATCATAAATTCAACCCTCACATCAAAAAATGTTGTTATCAATAGCACCCTTTTTTTGGGATTAAAAATACAATATTTTGAAACGATGAAAAAATTAAAAAAAAAAATGGAAAAAAAAAATAATTTTTAGAAACATTTTTTTTAATAAGACAATTTAAAATTCAAAATAATTAATTAATTAAAAACCCCATATCCTCATTTTATTCCCCCAAAAATTAAAAATACCTTTTTACATTTAAGACCAATTTGAAAAAAAAAAAATTAAAACAAAACATTAAAAAAATTAAAACCATATCTAAAAATAATACCATTACAAATGATATTAAAAAGATTTAGATTTAAAAAATTAAGAAACATTAAAAAATTGAAATTCATTTAAAAAAAATATAAATAAATTAAATTAAACTAAAAATTCTTTGCACATGCTTTGCACATGGATTCATTGCTCCTGTATCAAGCTGTGCATCTAGTGTGTACTGCAGATATCCTTGAACTTTTATATTCACAGAAATGACCAATCTATCATCTAAACCATTCACTTGTTTAGACTCATATGGTTCATTATCTGTTTCTGTGTTGACCATTTCCTTTTCTAATTGTTCATCTCTTTTCATCTTTAGAAAGTTCAACTCTTCTTTTTGGAGTTTTAATCTCTTCCATAAATCAACAACTAATGCTTCCTTTTCTTTGATAGATTCGTCAAGATGAAAGATTGTATTATCTAAAGAATCTGCTTTTACTGGATTTATTGGTTTTGAGATCTTAATTCCCTTATCTCTGCTAGCTTTATGCTGGGATGGCTGAAATGACATGAAATCAACATCTTTAGGTGTATAATTGTGGATATTCACCACGCTTGGCTGCTGGAGTTTATCGGTTTGAGAGAGATTAGAAATTTGAGAAGCATAGCGTCTGGAGAGCTGGAATTGTCCAGGAGTAAGAACGGACAATTTTGCTTGGATATTAGACCTTTGTTTGAGAAGAGATGTAAGGTCTGTATAGGGTGACATCATTTTAATATCGAAAAAATTCATAGTTTCAACTATCTGGGATGAATCTGAATCGTATTCAGGTTCTTGATTAATGAGGTTGTCTTCAGGAAGGGAATCACTATCCTCTGTTAAAGAAAGGTATTCACCATCTGAACGGCTATCAACTAAATCCCATTCTGAAGGATCATATCCGGATTGAATAGATCCATAATTTTGGATTGGAATTTAGTCTTAGTCCGCAGAGGACTCTGAGAAGTCCAGTGGCCAGGATTTTTGCAGATAAAGCAGGATGACTGCTTTGCTTGACGATTCTATGGCCGACGTTTAAAGTAGGCTTTCTTTCTGGAATGATTGTTTCAAGTAAACCTTTTAGGATATTTCTTAGAGAATCCTTTAGACTTAGGTCTACATTTAAAACAACCACAATCCTTTTTATAGGGTTCCTTTCTACCATTCTTTTTATTACAACCAAAGTGATAAGTTTCTGCGAAAGTGTCGCAAACAGATGAGTCAAAACCTAATTGTTTCTTCACAGATTTGTTGGTTTTTCTGCGAAGACATTCTTTTTGCAGAGCCATAACAATATGCTCGTGCAATCCTACTAGAGATAATTGTGATATATCAATACCCAATTCTTCAAATCTATCTCTAACCAAGTCAGGTACCTTTCCAGGCATAGCAGATAAATACTTTCGTAGATATGCTGCATTTTTTGGATCAGGAGATTTATACAATAAATCTTGAATTGTACAGAGGAATTCAGGGAGTTGAGATATATGGCATAATTGTTGATTCATAAATAAATCAGCATAATGATTAGAATCTATTTTAGCATTGCCATAGAATTCATGTACAACTGCTTTGATAAGCTCCTCAATTGGATTATCATGATTCATTAGTTTGAGCTTATCTTCTTCTCGTATTCTATCCCACCAGAGTCCTAAATTTCCTATAAATCCCCAAGTTAACCTTAAGGCTAACTCATTCCAGGCTACCTTGTTTTGGAATATCATCTTTTGGGTTCTTGCCCAGGCCTGCCATTTCTGAAATATTAACATCATTTCATTTTTTGATCTGCAATTTATATTTGTAATGGGTGCAGATTCTATATTCTCTCTAGAGAATGAGGCATGTTCGGCAGAATTAGTTGGATCAAAAGGGACTTTCTTGGAAGAACCATATTTGGCATGACACCACTTTTCCCAAGCAGATTGGAAGGGTTTTCCTCCTGCATCATCATGAGAAGAATGAGGTGGTGCTTTATTTGAGATTTTTGCTTCATCAATCCCTTTTATAAATGGGACTAGGGACTTATTGGCTTGTTGTTCTTTTCTAATGTCTCCTTTTAGGGTAGAAGACTGTGATTTGACTAACTCAATTTTTAAAATAGCTATTTCCAGTACTTCAGCAATTCTTGCTAGCACTGGATTTGGAGTTTCAGTAGCCAGCTATTTCAGAGTTAGTTGCTTATGTTCATCCTTTGAACTCTCACCAAACCAATGAAATGAAGCGTGTTTTTCTATATCTTAAAATTTAATAGGAGAAGGAGTTTCTTTCTTCTGTTCAAAAGAATCTTTCAGACTTTGAACAACAGTCTGAATTGTATCTAACTTCTCAAGTATCTGTACAAGTTGAGACTTTATATGCTCTTGGTTACTCTCTAAAGAGTCTATCTCAGAATGCAAACCATTCATGTGAATTTTTGTCTGTAAAACATCTTGTGCTATATCATCAATATTTTGTGCAAGACAAACAGACTGGTAGTTTGCATAATTTTGCAATCTCACAACATCTGGAGATTGTTCTTCACTTGCTTTTCTATATTTAATGAAATCTAGGTCAGCTACAAGGTCATTCTTAAACGCAGGAGTATGGTTTCCTGGTCCAAGACTTCTTTGTGGAAGGGTAGCTTTCTTATCCCTGTCACTCCTTGGTAAAGGAGAATTTATCATTTTGATCAAAGGGATGGCTAGATCTAGACATTCTGAACAGTTAGCATGTTGGCCATTATGTTCTGTTTTAGATTGGAATGTCCGAAAATTCTTAGGAGCAGATGGAATATGAGATATTCTTGTATTCTCAGAAGGTTCGAGGGATTTCTCTTGAGTAGGAATTTGCTTTTGGCAATAATAGCAATTCTTAGAACCTTTCTGATGTAAAAGCAAATGATCATCTAAAGCAGATTCATTTAGAATAGGTTTATATATAGGGGATTTAGAGAAAGAGGGAGAAGATGATGATCTATTAGAGAATGAAGATCTTCTTTGATCTGAATTGGATGTACCAGTTGATAGGGAAGACAATTGTCTTTCTAAATCTTGACTTCTAGTACTTGATGATCTTCCTATTTGTAGAACATTTCTTCTAGATGCATTCTATTTAATTTTTAATTCTTGTGCCATTGGAGGCGAGATTCTGGAGGAAATAGGTTCCTACTCTGCAGACCATTCTTCAACAACAGTAAGCTTAGAAAATCCTAAAGTAAGAGGTGAGACATTGCCAGGACCAACCACCACGCTTTCGAAGGTAGCGCGCTAAAGTAATTTGGGATTGAGCGCTGGCATAGTTGTGGAGACAAAGCAAAGACAGGTAGTGGTATGAATTTAGGCAATTTCAGAAGATTCAGCCATATTAAAACCAGAAAATTGTACATAGGCTTGTAGGAGTGTATTGATGTAGGGGTCTGTAACAGAAACTTGATATCTGGGTAGGGCAGATGAACAAAATGGACCATTATGCAAAGGAGCTTGGAATCCTGATATTAAGGCATCGGAGAAGGTATTATGCCATGAGTCAATTATACAATTTAGTACAGAGGTATCTAAACCAGGTCCGACTAAAGGATTGATTCCAAACTGAATGAGTCCCAGATGGACATATTTATATCCATGTTCTAATCCCCAATCAATATCATCTTGCTGAATAAGAGGAATTTGGTAAATAGATTGACCAAGAGAGAGTGGGACATTATGAGAACAATAACGAATTAGTGTAGAGGCACGGAACTTAAACATAGGCAAATCATAGATTTTTGAAGGTTCTATCTCGGGCATTCTCCAATTAACATCAGGCTCATATTCCTGAGCTATTAGTCTAGTATTATACAAAGACTTAGATGAGAAAGATTGACTGAGAAAATGCTTATACCACTTAGAGGGTTTATACTTAACATCAGCTGACAGATCATAAGAAGACTTGTTGTTTTGTGAGTCCATTCTCAACTACTGCAACTTCTGACAGTATACTTAAAATATTGCAGGAAAGTAAATATATTGAGAGGCAAGATCGAAATTACTATGGGAAAAGGACTTTGCAACACTCCACGCTTTTCTTCGGCTTCAATGACTATCTTACAGGTCCTACAACAACTGTTGGAGACCACAGTCAAGTAGATCACTTCACTCAATATTTGAAATTTACACTTCTCACAATCATATACTTCAGACACAAGGCTCGTATCAAAGTAGGATCACTTCTGAACAAACTTCTTTTGTATTAATCAGCGGAACTCACTCATTACATAGTAGAATAAGTATATAAGCTATAACTGCACAGAAAAGCAGGTCATTCAATCTTAGTTCTCTATTCCAGAGAAAGAGAATGTTAGATAGGCTCCTAGCTGACTACTCAGGCAGAAACTAGCTTAGACAATTTTACATATACTGGCTCTGATACCAATTTTACAGAGTAGGATCATATATCATAAATAGACCTTTATTACACTTGAGATCAGTGTTTTTCATTCACAAGTTCTCGAAGGCGAGTGAAGAGGATACACACTGCTCGACACACTATAAACTCTTAGACTTACACTCAGACCCTCTCTTGATTTCCGAATGCCCAAAATGAGAGGGGAAGAGTCTTGTTTATACAAATCTCAGCAAGTTACCGGTACACATAAACTGGCAACTACCTATAAACAAAGATTCCTTTCAAGTGGATGGGGCAACTGTGGACTACAACTATTATCTTGTCCCTTAGAGGCTCGGCCATATGGGGACCCATACCGACTTTTACAGAATGACAAATCAAAAGAAAATATTCGCAAATCTAGACATACGAATATAGTGGATCTCATAATTACAAAGTGGAGTTCTACATGAACCCACGGAACTGACAGGACACCACTGTCGGCCTGTTAGACATGAAAAAAATCAATACATCATTATTACAAAATTGTGGGTACTTGGCCCATCATGCTTCCATATGATTAACTATGTTGTACTCAGCAATAGAATCAAATGATCCATCACTGCCATAGTCGAAATGACTGCTGGGTGGAGAGATATGTTCATGTGAGAATGGTGGTAATCCACTGAAGCATTTGTAAAATGGAGACCCTTGTATGGTTGGAATTAATTCATCTTCAGGTATATATAAGTCACCAAAATATTCACTGGTAACTTTATATGTTTGAGGATGGGGTGGCTCAAAATTTTCAAAGTGAAAATCACTCCCTTTGAATGATAAGTTAAAAACAAACCATCCTTCATAATGAGCAGCTTCTTCTATTTCTGCCCTGAACCATTGTATAAAAGCATCCTTACTAGTTCCAAAGAAAGTAACATCCCTGGGACAGTATATATATATATATATATAATATTGCATTTTTAACCTAAAAAATAAAGAGTTACTAATACTGCCTCTTTTTAATGTGGGAGTTAATTTTACGATTTTGGTTATAAGTATACTTGTTGTCAAGGTTATTATCTCAAAAAATTTGTATTTTTTTATCCCTAAAAAAAGTGGGGGTGCTACCACAAGTACCACTTTTCAATTTAGAGGCTGATTTTAAGATTTTGGTTGCAACTGTACCGGTTGTTGAGTGCATGGTTTCAAAGAAATTGCAATTTTAACCTTGAAAAAAATGGTTTTGCTGGTGGCATCATTTTGTTTTTATTCTTGGGTCAATTTTAATGTAACATTATGGTGTTGTTAAGGCTATGGTTGCAAAATGTGGTTATTTTAACCCTAAAAAAAAGGGGTACTACTGGTAGAACCATCTTTTACTTTTTGAAACAAGGGTAAAAATAAGAATTAAATGTGACCTAAAAAACAAGAACTCTGAAGAGTTCTTGTCATGTCAATACTATGTTTTTAATAATCCTTCGCATATGAGGAAGGTCCTAAGAGAACTACATCAACATGGAAAAAATGAAAGAGCCTAAAAAAATGGCCCTCAATAAACCCAAAAGAATGCATAGGATCTCTTTATCATGAACTAAGCCTAAGGAGGATAATAATAAGTGAAGGATAAGATATATATTGAGGTGGATTCACAAGGTGGAGAAGTGATTTTGGTAAAATAGAAATAGAACGCTCTTTAAGACTAAGAGAGAATAGGTCTCAAGGGTGGGATATGACAACATGTCTAGAACTCAATGATTTAACTAAAGCTTGCTAGGAGTAGATTGCAACTAAGATGCTTACAAGATATACAGTAAAGAAAGAAGTGTAGTGAATTTTATCTGATACTTTATTCAATACTATACAATAATACTATATAATAATAAATTCTTAACCTCTTTGATCCTAAGATACTTAACATAATATGCACTATAACACCTAGAATCTTGATCTAGAATATACAAAAAGAAAAAACTATAAAATCTCAAAATTAATAGATTCATTACAAATATAATAGAAAAAAACATAAAAATGCGAAAAGTCACATTAATGTTTTTTTTAAGCAAAAAACCTTCTGGAACTATCTATCTATTATATATAAGCAAAAATCCCCTATCCAGTGATAATAAAACCAAAACATAACAGTAGTTCAGGTCACATATATACCTTTAAAGTTAACAAAAGGAAGTACCAACCTATTATTGTCCTTAACAACAAATGGCCCTATGATTCTAGCAGTTTCCATGTCCACGGAGAATATGAAAAGCATAAAAAAAAGATTCAAACTAGACATTGGTATGTTGAAGACTCTAGTTTATCTTCTACTTCCACCTCCAAGATCAACTCTATGTCCTTGTCATCTTCCCAGGTTTCTTCAGGATATAGGGAGTTAGTTTCCAAAACAATTGGATTGGTTTTGGTGCTTGTAGAGATGGAAGAACCCTCTCCTTGTGTCTATTTAACCTCTTTGTCATCTACTGGAGAAACTATGAATTTTATGCCGAACAATGACTTGCACATTTGTTCAAACTTCCCTTTGCAGATGCAGATTGCGTGTAAGATATCATGTCTCTCCTCAATGTTATTTTCCAATGCTTGGACCACCATGGCCTTCACCATCCAATAGGTCGTAGAAATCTTGAAGTACTTCGTATTGTGAGTCCTAGAGTACATTGGATTCATCACCTAGTCCTGCAGCTCCTTCAGAATTTGAGCATCCGAAGTTACCAATCATTAAGATTGAATTGTTGGCTCAACCTCTTCCACCTCCTTCTTGGTTTCCTTTGAGAAGTTCTCCTGAAATCTATGCCATGTTTCTGTTGAGGTCATTTCCTGCTTCCTGAAAAATTCCCTCCCCTTTTCTATTCTCCCAAATTCTTTTCTCCCTTATACACTTACTCGTTTTTCCCTTTTCTTTTTTCCCTCTTACTATCCATTTCTAATTCTAACACTTAGTCTCATTTTAGACCACGGGTTCCTGGGTTGGCGGACTTACAATTTTTCACCTCCATCTACAAATTCACATCGCGAGTCCGACCTACCTCTGTGTTGTTCCATACTTATCCGGTTCTACAACCGTGGGTTCCCGGGTTGACGGGATATAGCTTTCATGTTCCCGTGTTCCGTGATAGACACATTGCACCAAAGAGTTCCACGATCTAGATTTCGATCCCCAGAATCCCCAAACTGCCTAAGTGTCATTCCGACTACATGAATCCATCCGACTGCCACACCGTCCCACACTTAGCCAATTTCGTGACTCATACCATCACGGGCTCTCAGGTTCGCAGGTTCCTGGGTTTACAAAAATCTCAAGTCAGATATTGCCCTGTTCGTCCCTGCCATCCTTGCGCCATTCCCAATGCACATTTACTATTATTTTAATGCTAATAACTTACCATACAGGTTTGAAAGGATTTTCATTAATAAGAAAAAGGATCGAGGATATCTCCTATTAAAACACATTAAAACATGATTTACGAAGGATTATATCATCTCCCTCCAACGTTCATTCCTAACATAATTTGGAGCAGGGGAATGTTCTCGTTGACTTATGGAAGCAACTCGACAACAGTTCTGTGGAGATACATTGAATATTTTTGGGCGTGAGGATTAGAGTTTTCAATGGTATAGGGCATATTCCTATTATTCATCCCCTTCTGTCCAGAAGGAAATAATCTGGACGTCTGGAATTGTGTGCAAAAGGTGATATCACTGAAATCTCGTCCGCACATGGTTACAGGAATCCAACATCTCCAAACAACTATTAGTTCACCCATGGACCAAAATTACCAAAAATGCATCTCTAAAAGGTCCAAAACTATACAACTGCTTATAAAATCAGAATGCGCTATGATTATACAGAGCGCGCGCACATGCGCCATCAAGAAATGTAGGAAACGAGCACATGTGCACGATGCATGATTGTGGACACTAAAAGCCGCGCACATTTGAGAACGACGCATTTATGATGTTGGTTGGCCTCCCACCCACTTCTGGTTCAGCTTCCAAGTCAGTTTGACATCCAAATATCGGCTGAATCTGGCTGGGTGGTTGGTCAAAGACCTAAGGGTACCCTAAAGGGCCCCTTGTTCACACTCAAAGCTGGTTGAATAACGCCTCAAAGTTATGCTATAAAAGGATGCCATGGGTGCACTACATTTTCAAGGAATTCATTTGTAAGGTTATGCTGCTACTATTCTCTTGGGAATCCTCTTTTCTCATCAAGAGCATACTAGCACCATTCCATTGGAGCTATTCACATCACCCTTTGGGTGAATTAGCTTGGGATTCTTTCATCATTTCTTTCAAGTTTTCAAGTTGTAAGAAGAGCTCAATCTTGGGGGTCCAAGAGCCCTCCCTTGGAGGAACAAGGGACCCAAAGTCCCCCTTTCTCTTTGGTGCTTTCTTTTCACTAATACAATCCTTTCCATTGGTGACATGAGTCTTGTTTGTTTCTAGCTCTTATGTCCTTATGCACTTTAGTTTAATTGTTTTTATCATTCCTAGTTTAATTCTTAGCTTAGTCTTTTATGCTTTATTCTTCTAACCCTTTCCTTTACTGCTGTCTTGCTTAGCTAACCCAACTAAGCTTGTAAGCACCTCTATTTTGCTCATTTATGTGACAAAAGAGGCACCAGATTGGTGACTCCACTGGGGAAAGGTATCAATTTCCTACCCCATTTGGGTTATTTTAGCTCTTCTTTTTTATTATCTAACCTGTAGGTACCATAACTGGCCCAAGCCAACCTACAGGAAGCCAAATTCAAAGATGAGTTGTGAGATTTTCATCCGGAATTCTTCTTCACGGCCGTGTGTTAGACGTGCACGGGTTTTTTAACCCATAGACGCGTCTTCAGCGCATCTGCACCAAACCCATTCTTCTGCACATCTTTCTCTATGCACCTGCGCCCATAAGTTTCTTTCAGTGTGCGTATTGGCACTTAGAGCACCTTTGTCTACTCTGAGACCCGCACACCTGTGCAAAAAATACACATTGTAAGCCTTTTTGTGATTTGAGGAAGGCCCCTAGCCTCCTTAAAATTGATTTCATGCACATTGTAATTTGCACCACACTTAGTTCCCTCTTCATATAAAGGGATTAGTCAAAACACATAGGCACTTAGGGGTTAAAAATCATTATTTTTCCTCTTTTTTCTTTTTATTTCGCCACATGGATGACTTGCTTTGACTAAAAAATAAGTTGGAATCATTCTACATCACATATAAAACTTGCATTGGGACTAGAAATTGGATATCAATCATTGAATATGCTCTTCTCTCGCGCTCCAAAGCGATCTTGAGAATCAGAAAAAGGTTGAGAGACAATTTCATCTCCCTTAAAAAGACAAAATCTTTAGGAGAGAACAAAAGCCCCCATCGAGACTCTTAGTTTATTTTTCAAACACATCTTAAAATTGTAAGGGCCCATACATGCCGACATGTTCACAATCTAGGATAATTTCAAAGCTTTCTTAGATTGAATCACATTAGGGAGTTAAAGGAATAGTAAAGGACCCACATGTCCACATGCTAGCTTTCTAGGGACTTTTGAATTCTGCAAGGTTGTACCAATGACATTTAGTTAATTAGGTAATCAAATACTTGTAAGGACCAAGTGAAGTCCACATGCAACAAGGTGACACCTAATTCATTAAAAAATTGGTACACTTTCACTCATTCACACACAAAAGTCACTTCTCACTCACATAGTTTTCATCTCGAAACGTGGAGGTTGAAGTAAGTTTCCTCCAAAGGGATTCCGAAATACCCCGCCCTTTTCTTGACGAAACTATCCACTCCCACTTAATTTCAATGAGATTGGCTCACACCCCCAATCTCTCAAACAAACACATCTAAATTTTTTCTAAAAACTCACTAAGTTTTCCTCCACAGGAGGTGCCAAAAGAAATCTTTTAGTCTAGGTAGGATTTTGGGGATAGGCATCCAAATAACTCCTCGGTATTTGGTTCTCACATTTTCAAAACAATAGAAGTTGTCAAATTGGGAACTTTAAATCCTCCAAGACAAGTGTTCCCAACACCATAATGCAGGGAGATACCTGTGAAGGGTTGAAGGTCGAGGTACGGTTGTTTTGTTTATCCCCCCTTGAGGCACCCACCTCTTGGACGGGATCCAGCCCGTGACCCATTTCTTAGGCCAAAAATCTAAATGCCGCACTTTGACCGAGGTACCTAGTGACCAAATTTTAGGAAATCTACCCATGTGGCAATTGTGGGCTGCAATTGCACCTTGATCGGATTTTGTGTGGCTATTGGGAAATATCGCCAGTTCTTTTGGGATATGCCCCCTCTACCCCTCATTATAACTGATTGCTTCATCCTTCACTAGTTTCTCTTCTGGTGGCTTCAGACCCCACTGTTGAGTGCTATTGGAAGGTCTAGTGCTATTTTGAGAGGAAGGACATTACGTCTTTTAGGACATGCGCATTTGTTTTCTTTGTTCCCCCACGCGGAAAAAATCCACCTATTCACATATATGCTTCTTTATCAAAACACTTTATGTATGATGCCCTTATGATTACATATGATTTGGATATATATTGTGTAGGTTCAAAAATTGCAGCAAACGCTCTTGTTTATTTATTTGCTCTCACCACCATTTGCACACATTCACTCAGCTAGTCGGACATCATAGGGGACCCACAGAACCCCCGTTTTTCCAGACACTTTCTAAATCTCCCTCCTATTCTAGAGGGAGTTCCTAGTCTTTTCAACTCATCAGCTCCACCTTCTCACACCCCTCTGAGTGCCACTGTCTTGGGATCAACGTTGCTTGGTTCCACCTTACTTAGGTTCAAATTCCAAGGTCCACCTTCCACTCGATCTCCTTTACACGAAAATGGGGGACCAACTTCTTCTCAAGGCGGAAGTAGAAACCCACCTAGTCCCCTCCAAGGTTCAGGTACTCAGAACACTCACACTATGGCCATAATTAATCCTCCGCCACCACCCCATATGCCATATTTGGCTTCCCTCAACATACCAAATCTAACTAAACTCACCAATGATCCCATATTGCATAACACCACATGGCCTGCAATGCCTACCGAACTCCCTTCAGACATCCCCAAGTTTAAAGGAAAAGCAGGAGATGTTCCTGCCAACCATATCATGACCTTTCACCTATGGTGTTCTTCAAACAACATCATGGACGATTCTGTCCGATTGAGGTTATTTCAACAAACACTCACCGGCCCATCAACCAAATGGTATGTAGAAGAAAAATTTGGGTCCCACGCAACTTTTGAATCCTTGGCCAAAGCATTTTTGACCTTCTTTCAATTACCCATTCGTCATGACAATGGCCTTGAACTACTCTCAGACTTCAAACAAACCGCCTCCACACATATTTCTGACCAATCCACGAATGGCGTCGATGACATAGCCTCTGCAAAGTTGACACTACCCCCCAACAATGTCTCAATTGGTTCCTCAAATCACTTGTTTCCCACCTTGCCAAAGATGTGGCTGCCACAGCAATATCCAACAGTTCGAACTCATTTACACCCAGTCCGGATACCTATACATGGTACTCCTATATGCCCCTAGATCTGTGCCATTTGGCCAAGACAAACCTTGGGCGTCTCACTCAACAGACAGATTGATCGGTAATACTACACACCACAACCCATAGCCTCAACAATCGCCCATGTATGACACACCTCAATATTCACTGGCATATGGAGGAATCCCTTATTATCCTCCTCCCCCTTATCAACAACCATACTCTGTTTCCCTGCCTCCACCCATAAGTGGACCCCCGCCTGCACCCCTAATCTGCCCACCTATCCAACCAAGTGTTGGTACTCCCTCTACCTCAGCCTATACCCTAAGCACTAGTGAAAGCGCCATGCCTTCCTATGTACCTTATGGATCATCGCCACAACATAATTCATATTTTCCATTTTCTACCCCCCCACAGCCTATGGCTCCACCACAAGGACCACTAGACGCTGGGGTCAATTTTGTTCAACCTTATCCCATTCAACAATATCAAAATTTTGAACAACTAAACATGGAAAATCCATCCCATCAATCGAATAATGCCAGAAAGAAAGGAAAAAACTGGAACAATAATAATCCTAGACCAGGAGAAAACCAGAACCAACCCCAGTAGAACCAGTTTGCCGAGGGAAACCAAAACTAGGGAAATCAAACCCCCCCACGGGGAAACAACAAAAAACGCTAGGGAAAGAACAACAAAAATATTAGGACCACCTTCCCTTGTGCCCTTTGCAGTGAGTTTGGTCACTATACTCACCATTGCCCCCAAATCGCTAACTTTAAATGGATGAAAGACTTTGTGAATGGACCACATCCCTTAGCACCGCCTGCCCCTTCGCAGGCCCCACAACCATATGTGCAACATCCACCCCCAGCTGTGCTACAAAACCCCATCCCACACCAAGGGGTGATAAATACCCAACTAGACATGCAACCTACCCCACCACAGTTGGGACCGTATCCCAATACGGGCAGCTCTGCCGATCGCACTATCCTCCTTACCAGTGAGGAAGAAGTCCTTATGAAAACTCGCAGTCATCAGTATAGCACACCTCCTGAATCTTCTCCCACCACCTTGGAAGCAATTCCAGTCACAACTGGACCCCCTTTCATGATTCCTCTCCCTAATACTGAAACCCCCCTTCGTATTCCTCGCATCCCATTGCATAGGAATTTCCACAATCCTCAGGCCAGGGCAGCTCATAATTACAGTTTGGTCGATGAGTTGGCACAATCTCTGGCTGCCATGTCAGTCTTAGAAGTCCTTCAAACTTGTCCCACCCAGTGGAAGTCCTTACTTTCTTCCCTGGGAGCAGTTGAACCTGCTGATACCCAACTCATCACATTTGATCTCGATAGTGGAGAACCTCGCCTCCCCGCTCTTATTGCTTTTCAAATCCTTGTAAAAATTCGAAACATTACAGTTCATCGGTGCATCATTGATGAAGGCGCATCCACCTGTATCATGTCCAAATCTATATGGCAGAAACTTGGTTCCCTCGAACTCATACCATTTGCCATTACCTTAAGAGCTTACGATGACATACCCTCATCCCCCGAAGGACTCTTCCAAAATGTCCCCATCGAGCTCGAGGGAAAAACCATTCTAATTGACATTGAGGTTATCGATGCCCGCCCGACTACAATATCTTGTTTGGTCGTAGTTACATGTATGCTATGAAGGCCATCGCCTCTTCTGTGTTCCGAACCATGATGTTTCCCCATAATGGAAAGATAATTACCATCGATCAAGTATCACATTACAAGCCTAAACCTTCATCCAACATCGATAACATCCTGTCTTTCATCCACACTAATCCCGATGCCTATCCACTCATCGAGATGGGCCCCAAAATCTTCAAAGACCCATCCTTGCTAGAGACATACTATGAAGCACCACTTCTCCTCCAACCCTCAGCACAAGTATGTGTCGTATCCTCCAATGGAACAAAAACTAAAGATAACCCCCCTCCCACTGAGGCCTCTTCCATCCCTGACGTCCCACTAGTCGCATAAATTCTCCCTCAGGAATCCCCTGGAACTAATTCAGCTCGACCCATTCCTAATCTTCCCCAGGGCCATATCCCAGTTTGGGAAACAGTCCCCCAAGCCATTACCCAAATCCCTTTCTTTTACCCCCCACCAGGTGTACAAGATTTCCAGGTAGCTGCAACGCTTACCCTTCCTAATATGGTGCTGGCAATCCTATTTTGGTATATACATCCACCTGAGATGGTCCCTCAACCATCCCTTCCTCCCCAAATAGAAGGAATCCCGATGTAGATTCCCATACTCACTCCCACCATACCACCTACACCCCCACTCACTAACCCCCCTACTACAGATGGGGGCAGGCAAAAGAAGAAATATCGCATCGCTCCTCTCCCTCCTCGCATCCAACCTTCTTGTGCACTCTACAAGAAAGAAGGACAACCCACTAATTGATGACCCTCTCTCCCTGAGCTACACAATCTCATCCAACTCCCCTGTGCAACCACATCCCCTCCCCATGCAACTACATCGCTTAGAGATTCATCAAGCACACCCACTACCACCACAATGTTGTTTACTACAAGAAATAAGGGGTTGTGGACCAAATTCACATGTACCATATGTTCAAAGTATGGCCACTATACTCATCATTGCCTCGCCCTACCTCAGTTTCGACAGACACTCGTGGAAGTACACCAGAGTTTTCAACAAAACCCCTCTACCTCCACGTCATCAAGTACCCAAAACACTAACATCCATTATGTCACCACTTCAATCAATGAATGTATGAGGTGTCCTTCCACACTATGTGAATCACTTGATCATTTTACATATCAATGTCCTATGATCATCAAATATAGGTGTCACCAAATGGCCCTTATTCAAAACACTACACCCCCTCCAGTGCTAGCAGAATCAATGATTACCCCTAATCCATCTCCAGAGGTTATTCACATCCTTTCTCCTGAACATGAGACGCTGTCTACTCCCCCATGGTTATTGGATGACTTGTACGAGGATTTACCCCTAAGTCCCTCAAATTCCCCCGTTCATTTCCCCACGGAAATTTTATGCCCAACTACCATTTTTAACCCTCAGTATCTTGATATTTGGTTTATGTCAAGTGAACCATCACAATCTCCTTGCATCACCCCCCCTACTTCTTCATCACCAGACGATAATCACATAATGACATTCACCGATATGACTCTTTTGGATCCCTTGTATTCCAAAAAATTCCACTGTGACGAGGACATACATGAGGAATTAACCACCCCCGAATGCCCATGGGATGCACTACACCACAAATCGCTCTTCTTTTCACAGGAAGCATTCACCCCTCCTAACCAACACCCCATATACACAGTCGAGACCAAAGATTTTATCCCATCATGGCATATTGACTGGTTCAACAACCCTATCCTTGCCCCTGATGATTTTGAAGAAGGAAATATGGCCAACATTTCCCCCACCATTAAAATTGATATTTCCATAAAAAATGGAGTCGTTGAGGAAATCACTATTGGTGCTACATGCACTCCTGAAGAAATTACTGCTTACAAATCTCTCTTCCAGAAATACCGAGACATTTTTGCTTGGTCATACACGAAGATTCCCGGCCTTGACCCCTCTATCATTGAACATCACATCGACACTTGGCCCGATATCACACCAGTCCGCCAAAAACAATGACTGCTACACCCATCCAAAGCCGCAACCATCAAGCCTAAGATTGATAAATTACACACCGCCGGCTTCATTTACCCCATCACCTATACATCATGGGTCTCCAACCCCGTCCCTGTTAACAAAAAACATGGCACTATTCATGTCTGTATGGATTTTTATGACCTCAATCACGCCTGTCCCAAAGAAAACTTTCCCACACCCTTTATCGATCAAATTATTGATGATTGCACCAGTCATGAGGCGTTGTCCTTCATGGACGGTTTCTCTGGCTACAACCAAATCCAAATTCACCTAGATGATCAGTACAAAACTACGTTCACTACCCCCTGGGGTACTTTTGCATATCGTGTCATGCCTTTTGGTCTCAAGAACATTGGAGTGACATTCCAACAAGCCATGACATACATCTTTCATGATCTAGCTCATATCATCCTCACATACTTGGATGACCTCACCACTCGATCCAAGAAATGCACTCAACACCTCGATGATCTACGAATCATCTTCCAAAGGTGTCGATAGTAAAATATCCACTTGAACCCCCTCAAGTGCGTATTCTGCATCACCATTGGGTGCTTCCTTGGGTTCATAGTTTCCCAATGTGGCATTACCATGGACCGTCTCAAAGTCCAAGCCATCACAAGAATTCCTCCTCCTCGGAATTTACACCAACTACAGAGCCTACAAGGTAAAGCTAACTTTTTACGACGCTTTGTCCCGAACTATGCCACTTGAGCACACGGTTTCCTTCACTTACTACGCCACAACATCCCATTCCACTGGGATGCCCATACCCAAAACACTCTCGATGACCTTAAAATGATACTATCCAATGCCCCTTTGATTATTCCACCCCACTATAACCACGACTATATCCTCTACATCTCGACCTCAGCCGTCTGAGTAGAAGGATTTCTCGTTCAAATAGGGGATGATGACCGCGAGCATGTCATTTATTACATTAGTAAAAACCTCTCAGGGACACCCTTGAAATACAATCACGAAAATAAACTATCCCTTGCAGTCATCTTCACAGTCTAGAAACTGCACCATCACATTTTGCTTCGAACTACCAAAGTCATAGAAGATTCAAACCCCATGCAATACTTGCTTAGTCATCGACAAATTAACGGTAAATTTTCTCGATGGATTGTCATCCTGCAAGAGTACGATCTCAAATTTTCAACACCTAAGAGAAAGAAAGCTCTTGTCCTCGCTGAACTCATCACAACTTTTTCTTCCACTACTACCAGTCCCCCCGTCAATATCGACTTCCTTGATGAACATATTTTCTACATCCCCTCAGATGACTCTTGGTACGACGATCTTCTCATCTATCTCCGAACACATAAATTTGGAAACCACCTCTCTAGAGATGATCGTCGACGTATTCATCACCAGGCACCCCGCTACCTCCTCCTCAGAGATATATTATATCGGTGAGGGGTTGAAACCATACTCTATCAATGCTTGACTATTGACGAGGTCGATAGAGTCTTGAATGACTGCCACAACGGCGCTTGCGGGGGCCATCTCTCCGGGATGTCCACCACCCATAAAATCATCCACACCGGTTACTTTTAGCCTACATTATTTCATGATTGCATTCATGCTATGAAGCGATGTGATAAATGCAAGCTTTATGCCAACAAAACACACACACCACCTTCTCTTCTACACCCAATCATTACTGCAGGCCCCTTTTGCAAATGGGACATCGAATTCATGACTTGCAATCCTCCATCCAACAATGGATACAAATACATAGTCGTTGCAGTTGATTACTTCACAAAGTGGGCTGAAGCCATGCCGACCTTCAACAAAACTGCTGACACAACAACACGTTTTTTCTTTAACCACGTCATATCTCGCTTTGGAGTACCACTCCAACTAGTCTTTGATCATGGGAAACATTTTGAGAATGATATTTTCATTGAACTCTCATCTAGGTTAGGCTTCTCCCACGAGTTCGCCTCACCATACTACCCTCAGTCCAATGGACAAGTGGAAGTTGTTAACAAGGTCCTCAAAACCATGTTGTAGCGCACGGTTAACAAACATAAGACCAATTGGCATCTTATGTTATTTTCCACACTCTGGGCTTAGCGCACAATAGTCAAAACTACCACTGGTTTCACACCATTACATCTAGTCCATGGAGTTGAGGCCACTCTTCCCATCGAGTGTGAAATTCCCACCTTACGCACCACTATCGAGCTATTACCTGACACTGCTCCAATGGAGAATCATTTCTTAAAATTAGAATCCATGGATGAAGACTATCGATCCTCATTACAGAACAATGAGGCAACGAAGAAACAGTCAAAATCCACCTTTGATCGCCATGTCAACCTTTGCTCATTTAATGAAGGGGACCTCATCCTCGCTTACGATATCGCTCACGATACCCTCAGCCATGGAAATTTTGAGTTCATATGGCATGGACCATACATCATCTAACATTGCCTCACTAAAGGCGCATATATCCTGGCCTCCCCCGAAGGCCATCCTCGCAAAGAACCCATCAACGGGTTGTACTTAAAGAAATTTTACGCCTGAGTGTAGCCATACTACACTAGGCTTTTTATTTTTTGTATGTTTTTTGTAGAGTTTTTAATCTTCTTTTATCCATATCTCCTATCTAATCTATCACTCATGTTATTGACAGATGCCACCCCCATCGATCTACCACATCGATTACGCCGACGGAGCTAGACACTAGACTCAGAATCTCGCTTCAGCTACTTGGGCCCTCTATTCACCTTCACATGACCTACTCCACACCAGAAACATTTGTTTAGGCTCAGCCACCAGCAATCAAGTAGAATACATCACCGTCATTGGTCTCCTCATTGATGCTAGTCATCGCCATATTCGTCACCTTAGTGTTTTCCTTGATTCCCAGTTGGTTGTCCTTCCGCTCAATAACATGTACCGCGTTCACAATCCTTGCCTCTTCCGTAAATACTTGCAAGTTAGACTGTTATCTCGACAATTCGATTCCATCACATTCACACATATTCCAAGACAATTTAATCAAATAGCAGATAATATGGCTAACCTAGTATTAGATTTTGCATTTATCACATCAAACTACTAGTACGCATACATCAAACATCAATAATCTGTTCCAACACATACATTAGACATCATCAACAAAAAACACATAACACATGTACACATTACCAAGATCCCAAAATGTATATCCATATATATATATATATCGGTCAAAATGTCATAAGTGTTTACAAAAAATAGTACATCGCCCGTAGGCAGGTGAGTCACCTCATCCCTATCAATACAAAAATGGATGTCACAACTATACAAAACGGGCTCACCAGCCTATATCAAATCCAAAAAATACCTCCTGGATCGACTTCGTTGCACCTGTTTGATTGACTTCCTTGCACTCCCGGAATCTTTGAATCTGCTCTGGAATCTCCTCTTTGATCACTATAGCAGCAAGTACAAATGAGGTGGAAATGTGGTCCCTACAACTATATATAGGCCCTTTTGGCCAAAACTTCTATGCTCAATTCCAGGAGCTCTAGATGTCCATTTTTCGATCCATCTTTAGCCACGGGATCAGAATCCTACTGCCTACATAGTCATACTTCTTGGGTCACCATCCATCCCTGGCCCCTGGGGAGTCATTTTCTCATACCTCGTCCAGGTACACATCTTCACTTTCAAAATTGTCAAATAACTGTCCTATATTCGTTATCTTCAGATATTGTACACATTAGGTATTTGGTTGTCATGTGTGTAGGTACTGGGTAGTCACACACCAGCGTGACCCCTTTAGGTATATGATCGACACTGGCATGCAATTATTCCGTCTGAATCTCAATTGCATCTCCAGTCACACTCTTTGAAATTTACCTTTAGGGTCCCTATATCCGGCTCTACAGTAATGTCACCTCCACTACATTTTGGTACTGTCACTCAATAGAATTCTCCCCCACATGAGGTGTCCCATTCATATTCCCCCTTGGCACTTTGACACTCATGTTGTTTTCACCCTTTAGGGATGGGAGTCTCGATAGTCTTATGCATTTTTCGAGAATCAACCACATACTCCTTCTCCGCCTTTTTCTATCCTTCCTAACGGACTCCCAGGTTATGTCATCATGGTTCTATTCTTGAATACACCTCTGCAGTATCATTAAACCCCCATTTTCATCCACAATCAATTTTCCCATCTACGAATTCCCCTTCATTCATTTACCTCATACAGAGACCCACCCATGGGGCCCCTCACCCTCCACCAGTTCCCTACATAACTTGCGCCCTCCTAGGCCAAGCCATGTTGCATTGGGGCACCCATTTCTATATTTGTACACTCATCCCCAATTATTTATTTGTTTGGCACTTGTACAAAGCCTTTGTTTTCAACATTTACATAGCTTTTTGTCATCACCTTTGACGACCTTATTCCTTTCTAGCAAATGCAACCCATGTCGCTCTTGGTTGGGGCATCCATAATCTTCTACTCTTGTTGACATAGTCCATAAACCTCGAGTATCCCATGGGCCACCTACCTCTGCTCTCTGAGTTTTTTCACTTTGTCTCACCTCTGGCACAACTTATCCCACATCTAGTCGTCACCTTGACACTCGACCCAGTTGTACGGTTGCTACCACTTAACATATATCCCCAAACAAGGGTAGTCTTGAGTCTCCAAGCATCTTGACTTCATCCACAGTTCCTGATCTCATCTAGTGACTTTCCCGAAGCCCTTTGCTTCTTGGAGTCGCATCTCCCATTTTGTCAACATCAGCACAGTTTCCAGAAGGGCAATCGTATCTTGACTCTCATTCCATTTACAATAAGGAGTCTCAGATGGCACAGGGAGAACCATCATTTCTCTCTACTATCGTTGACCCTCATATCATTTGACTTCAACACTCTCTCATGTTACGGTGGGTCTTACTTTGCGACTATGGCAATTGTTTTTATATTTGCCGAAGTCCTTTGAAATTTGCTAGGCCATCAATGCCCACCAAATCCTTGATACTTCCTCCAAGTATCATTGTTTACTTTTCAGAGTATTGTTTCTCATCAGAATTGTCCTCCGCTCTTATAAAAATGCCCCCAAGGGAGATGCACTCATATTCACCGACATACCACTTTAGTTACTTTCCTACACATGTTTTGGGTTACACAGCACACGCATGGGGCATGCCCGCTTCATTTGTAAACATTTTATTTTTTCACATATTCAGAAAGGTCAAGTCCTATAGGTTCCCTTCTCCCTCCAACGGGTTACTCTTGATACTCTTGATATCGCTCTTTTTTACAACAACACTCTCAGTAGAAGAAACATTGATGAATTTTGGCTATACGTATGATCCTAACCTCATCCATCAGGGGGCATCCGTTACATGGTTACAGGAATCCAACATCTGCAAATAGCTATTAGTTCACCCATGGACCAAAATTACCAAAAATGCATCTCTAAAAGGTCCAAAACTATATAAATTCTTATAAAATCAGAATGCGCTATGATTATACAGAGCGCACGTGCACATGCACCATCAAGAAACGCAGGAAAAATGCACATGCACATGATGCGTGACTGTGGACTCTAAAAGACACTCACATCTAAGAACGATGCATTTATGATGTTGGTCAGACTCCCACCCACTTCTGGTTCAGCTTCCAAGTCAATTTGACATCCAAATCTCGGCTGAATCCACCTGGGTGGCTGGTTAAAGACCTAAGGGTACCTTAAAGGGTCCCTTGTTCACACTCAAAGCTGGTTGAACAATGCCTCAAAGTTATGCTATAAAAACAGGGCACGAGTGCACTACATTTTCAAGGAATTCATTTGTAAGGTTATGCTGTGGCTATTCTCTTGGGGAATCCTCTTTTCTCATCAAGAGCATACTAGTGTTAGGACCACACAATGCACCTTTTTGCCTATACTTTTTTCCACTATTATATTCTTGATCACCTACATTTAGACTCATACTATCACTTTATCTGATCATCTCAAAGGTATACAACGTCCCTTCTCATTACTATACGTTTAATCTATTTTGCATAATATTTTACATCACTCTCGTACTTAACCATTGATTAGAAATGCATAAGTGTCCAAA